>JARKHS020000020.1:0-157500 GCA_030143305.2 Amblyomma americanum
ATTAGTTAACCAGCCTGTTGGTTAGCACGTCTTAGCTGTATTCTGGTGTACTACACTACTTACTATGCTATGCTGGAACAAGAGCCCATCTGACTCAAAAAGCTACTTTTAAAAACTGTGTAAAATCTAAAGAGAAACGTCTTTTAGGTCGCCGAGATTTCTGACATCTCTTGTGACATAGTCCCGTCCCAGGTGCCCTCGAACACATTTTTATACGTTGTAAAGGTGCGCTTTCAGTCTTTAATTTCTGCTCATGCCTTTCTAACTGGTCTAAGTTTTGGAAGATAGTCCGCACCTAGTGTGAATGCAATAAAGGGCGTATGCAGCTGTTATCGTAAAACGCAATTAAAAGTAAATCTTCTTTATTTATAACTTAGTGAAGGCATGCAAAGGCAAGTTGCTCTTTGGAAGAACTTTGACAACAGATAGCAGGAGAGGATAATAAGCCCGTCTCCTCGATATCTCTTTTATGCTTTCTTTGCGAAAAAACTGTCTTTCGAGCCATCGTTCTAGGCCGGAGTTATTCCCAGCCTTTTTATTACGTTTTTTTATAACGTCTTGTCATAAAAAAGGGGTCATTTTTCCCCGCCTCTTCCGCATCTTCTTTTATAGATACCTCGTCTCAGCCTCTTGTTTTCATAGCACGAAAAGAAAAAAATTATTGCCGTTGGGCTGAAACTGCTCGTGTGCTAATTAGGCGTTCCTCGTTTGCATACTTTCTCTGAAATGGTTTTTAAAAGCATTCCTGCGTTATACGCAGACGGAGAATATAGGTAAACTAGTTTCTACGCCTCTATGAAATCTGATCTCTGAGAAGCCCTCCAGAGATTACCCTGTTTTCATTGCTGTAGGCGAGCGCTCAGAGAGTGCTTTTTTTTCTCTGTATTAAATTAATATCGAGGCCCTCTACTTAAAGCTCCCCAAAAGTATGTTCCTAACGACACTACGATTTGTGGCAAAGCTGCCAATAATCTTATTTTCTTGAGCTACAAGTAGTACTCGGTAATATGGGTTGACTGATTTCTATCATTTCAGCGAGTCCGGAAGGATCGGGCCTGACACTATTTTACAGCGCAACCTGCATTGACCTACTTCCGCCGGTTGTTTTGTGTCGTCGTGTCACCGTAGTGATTGCAGCCGTGACATTCCCACGCCCCATTACGCAGCAAAAGTTACAGACAACGGTATTCGTACGTAAAAAGAGGGCTCGTTTGGCACGTCCCCCCCTCTTCCCACCCCCCCAGGAACTCGGCCATCCGGCGGAGGCTAATTTAGGGAGCAGAATTAAAAACAGTGCGCTAAACTAGGCCGATATTTAGGATATGCTTGCCCTCAGCCATGAGAGAACCCAGTAATTCTTATATTTGGATATCATGATTCGCAGTGGTATTCGCGCGTGTTGCTATCATTGTTTTAATCTATTTCCGTACCGGCTAGCAGTGATCACCTGTCGTGTCCTGACGGCATGCCCTTACAAAAATTTTAGTAACATTCTTCAGAATGTCTTTAGACAACTGTTAATACAACCTATCGACATTGAATAAAAACTCTTAAATGTATTTATACTTTGTAGTAACCACCTATCAACCATCTTCGGACAATTGGCCACCACTATCCAAAAAATTCAAGTGCATAGAAAGTCTTTATACTTCCTATCATCCCCTTATCAAAAGTTTCTACATACTTCCTATCGACCACTTACCGAAAATGTCCACCAACACCCTATCAACCGTCTTCCGACAATTGGCCACCGTGATTCAAAAGACTCAAAACATAGAAAGTCTTTAAACTTCCTGTCATCCCCTTATCGACAGTTTCTACATACTTCCTATCTACCACTTACCAACAATGCCTACCAACACCCTGTCAATGGTCTTCCTACAATTGGCCACCGTTTTCCAAAAGACTCAAGTACGATGAAAGTGTAATTGCCACCCATTCACTTAACGTCTGGAAATGTGTGTGCTAAACAATGTTGATCAAAATGTCATACAGTGTATGTAACACTTCAAAATCATTTTGTGAACTCTGTATCCTAGACTGTTCAAGGAATAATAGAAGCAAAACACATTATTACATTCATTAATTGCACACAACCACTAACGTACATAAGTACTGCAAGATATGCATTATACATCAAAATATTTTACAGAGAACAATAGGGGAAAAGCTAGAACACTCCCTTTGGCACAGCAGCTCTAGCCCCCTCAGTTCCCGCTTGCTAACAATGATTGACACACAAAAACTGTCTAGCGTTTCTCGGTATTAATGCGAACTTTCGGGTTATCAGTGGCTTCGAGGCCACATTTTTCATCCTGTTCGTGCTGTGGCCGAAACGCTCATGTTACACTACCTAGAAAACCGTCTGATTTTGCTGAGGCGTCTTAGAAAATTTCAAGCGCCTAAACGCCGTGCTTTAAAATATACTCTTATTTATCTTGCATTACCTTCATAGTCTTTTTGATTGGGTAGTTCTAAAGAGCAGCTTGTGCGGTTCATATCTATAGGACTCAAAGCACTCAAAGGTAGGCACCTCAATAGCAGCAATGGCACGTCCTACGCACTACTCTCGTCGGAGTCGTACTGTCGCTGCCTAAAATAAAAAATATATAAAAAATTATTGAAATAAAATTTAGTAATAATAAATAAAAAGGCTTTTAATAAATTAAAAAAAATAGGAAAGAGAATAATTGAATCGAAAGCCAAACAAAGATATTTTAACTCCTATCATGGTGTCAGTCTAGTTATTTACCTGTGTCTCCGGCTCACTGTCGTTCCGTCGGTCCGCTGATCTGTTCCTCTTGTTTCCTCGCCGCGATCTGCTGCGGTCGTTATGCAGTCAAAGTGGCGAACAGGATCTCGGGATGCTGATCGTGGTTGTTGTACAAATTTCCGCATTGTCCATGTCAGAATCTTAGAAATATGTATCACAACATAACTGCGTGTGACAAAGTTCACGCCTCAAGTATGCTTATCCCTGACATAAGAAGAGTGAACTTCAAGCACGTCGAGACAGCAAAAGTAATGGCGACTAGGTGCCCGCATGTGAATTTTGGGGACCCTTTATTCTCCAGCATACTTCAACGCTCTGACTGCGAAAATGGCTCAGATTTATAGGCAAGAAACGGTGCTGCTCTCACCACGTCGGCGGTTTGATCGACGATCATCAACTCGCGCGTTTCGAGCGAAACTCGAGGTCGGCGTCCTAGCGGAAGCAATAATAAATGAGCTGAGAGAATCGCGCACCCGCGTCTCATGGAATGAGCGTATGGTGCACAAGATTGGGTTCCGGGTGCTGATGACAGGGTACAGATTTTTGAACCAAATCACGACCCCTCTAAAGGCAAGCTGACCGCGTGTAGAGGAAAGCCTCTGAATATTTTAGCAGATGGGTCAAGTTTACGATATTTGTATCTTTTTTGGCGCTACCGCCACCAGTTTTCCTTGCAATAAATATGTCATATACAGCACTGAAATTTTAGCGCCCCGCACTCTGAAGGCATTTTCGAGAAATATGTAAAACAAAATACAAAAAACTTCCAATCGAAGGCATCCAAATTAAGGCTCTGCCCACATAGTACCAGCGTTGTTAAAAGGAACGAATATAAAATTATGATGATCTGCAACAAAGGATTAGTGTGCTGGGAAAAAAGGTTTTCCAGGACACAGATGCTCACAAAAATCTAAAGCAAATCATAAATCGACATCGATAGTTTTAGGGAGGGCGTTGTCTAGGATTGTAACGTGAGGAAAAGGAGAATAAAAATTATTTCTCATTCATTTTTTATTGCTCAAGAGGATCTGGGGCTAAAGAGCGCCAGGTCACAAGGTATTTTTCTTCTCAAGGTGGTGTCAAACACCCATTTCCCAAGCAATTCAATCTAAAGAAGCCGAGCACGAGATTAGGGGAAAGCTCCTACCCAATTCTTCACCGTTGGATACCCGGCGGCACTGGGGATCGAACCCCGCACCTCCCGCATGCGAGGCGGGTGCTCAAATCGCCAGGCCACCGGTGCGGTCAAATAAAATAAAGCTGAATAAAAACGGCTAAGTACTCTGAAATAGTAAAAAAACATGAAAAGAAATAAATAGTGCATCCATACCACGGCTCAAATACGTGCTAAAAAAAACCTTTTTGTCTAACGACTCCTTTACACATTACTTGCTTCTTCAAAGCAAGAGCTCCGGAATGAGCGGCACTTGCGTATTTCAAAAAGGCGAACTGAAAGAGTGCCGAATATCAAGAATTCAACAGCAGCGAGGACAAGTGCCATGTGCCTCTGAACTGCATGCGAGAATTGTCAGAGCCTCTCTCCTGAACAATGCTGTGCTGTTCGCGATATCATCAGGCATGGCCGCGGGCAGACATTTTCAGATTTTCCACACTGTTTCCTTCACGCGCTGCGCACTCTACGCCATGTGCTATCCACTCTTTTATACGCGAGTGTACCGTAATTTACAGGTATATATATACAAGGATTTAAAAAAAAACACACAACACACAATGAGCACTGCACCACAACCGTTTCCGGACATTAATACAAGTCCAGCTTTGTCTGGAAAAATTTTGAAAATTTCAAAATTGTAACACATTGTTATACATATTGAAGGTAATGGTCCACTATTCTGATATGCAGCAAAATTTCTCTTTCAAACTGCTTCCAGGGATCGCATCGAACATTTAAGACTTCCTTAGAAAACCAATGGAAAAAAAAAACGACTGCCGTCGGGTGATCTGAGGGTATATTGATTGTTATAATAAAATATTACATTATATAAAACAATTGCGTTGAGAAACGGTTTCATGCTCAAAAAATGATTTTGTCCAGAACTGCTGGCTATGAGGTTTTTTGGTTAGGCGGACTAACAAAGTTCGGATAACTGTCATCATGGAACACCTAAGAAGCAGAAATAGTAATAATGTTTGTCATTTTTCGTAACTTTGATATTTAACTTAAAATCCTAGCGCCGATAGCAATCCTGGAGCACTTCATTTCATAAATTTTGGATTGAAATGTTCTACTCAATCCGCGTAATAGCTCGTGCAAGGCAGAGGCAGTCAGCACAAAGCTCCTTCAGGCGTGACACAGCCTTTGCGCTTGGCGCTTCAGCTGCCAATGGTAACACGGGTAACTTTTATCCTTTCACTGTGGGCTAGTAAAATCGCAGAATCACCACACACAACACCTGTGTCAAACTGGGGGGAAGTTTCACGTTAGCCGCCGCCAACATAGAAGCTTTATTACGTGGACTGCGTAGAAAATTAGCAGCCTAACGCCACAGAACACGTACGTGCCAGGGGAATACTGTCAAATAGCGGTCTATAGGAATACGATTACCTATAAGTTTTCAATATAAACATACGGTTGGCTACAGTGGCTAAGAAGTTCTTTGACTGCATTTGCTTGATTATAAAATGACGGTGACAATATCCATAAATTGCATCCGCATCTTCGCATAGCCTACGTTCCAGGGGGGATTTCACGTACTGCTCGCTGTGTGGGTTCACAAAATTCGTAACAAATAATTGTGAACTGCCTGTATACCCCTGACAAGCCTCCGCCTTATAATTTCCACATTAATACGGACCACCCTTATATGTTACATGCCGTTATCTTTGTATTCCACACTTGTACACAGAACAGCACTCTCGTGCGCATGTTTGTATAGATCATCCGTACTAAGACAGGCGACTAACTGAGAGATACTGTTCAGCCCAGTTCCTGTCACGCATCTGCTCTGTTCCAGTCACAAGTGGAAATCGAATTTGTGGAGCAATACGGATGGTAGCCGTTACTGTTATCACTGTGGCCAGGCCGATAAACTCTACAGAACATATCAGTATACCGCCAAGTGCGTCTGCATGCTTTCGGACCCGACGCACCTTGTCGCCGCAATGTCTTTCGGTCTCAGGAAATGAAAAGCACGGTGTTTATCTCACTCTTCGCTGCACATCACAACGGCGTCATCAGGAAGGGTATGAAAGTGAGAGTGAAACTATAAAGAGAGAAAGTCGTGCCGTAGTTGAAGGCTCCGGAAATATATCGTCCACCTGAAGATCTTTAACGCGTACTGACATAGCACAGCATATAAGCGCCTTTTCACGAAGGAAAAGTGAACGACCACCTTAGATTAAACAGTATCTTTGGGTGGACCAGAACCGTCTTAACTCCGGACGCCATGATTCGCGGTCACCTTCGTCAATTATCCACCGTTCACCAAGCCCTCCCAGCCCGAAAAGCTCCGCTGACTGATCCGTAGTTCCCGGGCTCGAACCCGACCGCGGCGGCTGCGTTTTTATGGAGGAAAAACGCTAAGGCGCCCGTGTGCTGTGTGATGTCAGTGCACGTTAAAGACCCCCAGGTGGTCGAAATTATTCAAGAGCCCTCCACTACGGCAGCTCTTACTTTCTTTCTTCTCTCATTCCCTCCTTTATTCCATATTCCCTTACGGCGCGGTTGAGGTGTCCAATGATATATGAGACAGATACTGCGCTATTTCCTTTCCCAAAACCAATTTATTATTATTATTATTATTATTATTATTATTATTATTATTATTATTATTATTATTATTATTATTATTATTATTATTATTATTATTATTATTATTATTATTATTATTATTATTATTATTATTATTATTATTATTATTATTATTATTGGCGAAGGCTCCTCCTGGAAAACTGACACAGGTGACTGCTAGAGGCAAGGCCGCTGAGATCAGAAGGTTATCCATTGAGAAAACGCCAATTCGACAATATTTATATACATTCAGGCAGCGACAGTCCCCGCCATGCTACGTCACCGATTTGCGCGCGAGCTTCAAAGGAACTAATGTGAGTGCACTACACTATATAAGTGTGATGATTAAGTAATGAGCGGTTCTTTAGCCCAAGGACTTTAAAACTTCCGGTACAGTGGCCGGGATAGGATAGGATACACTTTAATGCTCTAACAAGGTGTTTCGGTCAGACAGAGGTCGTCGTCATCTTCAAGCAGATGTCTCCCTCCGTCTTGCAGAGGTCGGCGCCCCTATTCCAGGGCACCGCTGAGTTTGGCCGCTCGCTGGGCATGGATGACCAATCCTCTTTGGAGGATTGGGCTGCCGCTGGAGAGCACACTCTCCCACTGCTCCGCACTCAAATTTTCTGAGCCATGGAATGCTTTATTTCTGTCACATTCCCAAGTAACATGGTTTAGGGTGGGTGTTGCAACGCACCATGGGCAAATGTCCCTGTATTGGTTCGGGAACATTTTGCTAAGGATGTGTAAATTGGGGAAGGTTACGGTTTGCAGCTTCCACCAGTAAACTGCTTCTTGTTGATTTAATTTGTTGCGAGGAGGAGGATACTTTAGTCTCGTCCCTCTGTAATAATTTAGAATGTCAGAGTACGTCGTGATTACCCTCAAGAAGTCCTCCGGGTCTTCGTTCAAGAGTGCTCGGTTAGTGTACTCGCGAGCGATTCTATCGACCCTTTGGTTGCCTTCTATCTCGGTGTGTCCCGGTATCCAGAAAATGGTGTGTCTAATGTGATCTTTGGGTAGGCCTGTGCGGAGGAGGATTTGGAGCGCTTTATGACCTATTCTGCCGTTAATGTAATTACGGCATGGCTCTTTCGAATCTGTGAGGATTGTTACGGACTTATCCGCCGGGAACTTACATTGGGACTACTGAGGGCCACCTAATTCCCCTGAGAGCACATGCACAACACTAGTCGCCGTAGTTGGCTTCACGTACGTCGGCGAATTTGTTCTTAACAATTGGCATCGTCTTTCTGTAGAAGAACGGCGTTAGCATTGACGCCCACGAAGCACGAGGTCACCTTCTCAATGAAACGGGTATTGGCACGTTCTGAAACGCCCGATCCACGTAGAAACCCTGTGTGTATCGTCAAAAACGTGGTCGTAGTGCCACCCATCTGCAGCATCCTAGTATTCGTACAGAACGATTTATACTATCACTATGCTGATATAGCGGACGGCGATGTTCCGCTGGTAGTTGAAAAGACAGCTGTCATTGCCAGACAACTACGTGGCGGCTAAGCCAGCATCCTCGTCACAAATACTGCAAACGGTTTTCAGCACCGTGTCAAAGGAACAGCAGTCGCCTTACTAGACGTTGCTGAGTTCCAAGGTTTGTGCGCAGTGGGAGGAATCCGTCATTGCGACGCTGGCCCAAGGGACGTTCTTTTGTTAAAGATTTACTCGGAATTCCCTTCTGTTTATAAGCATATTCTATCCTATCACTGAACAAATTTTGCAGATTGTTTAGCCACTTGCGCGATGTTAGGCTGTGCTCCGGTCGCCAAGGACCGCAATATTACCGGTGATGCTTCAAGGCCTGTCTGCCAGGTATCGAACTCAACTCTAGAACTTCGTCTTGAAATGTGATGCAGTGTTTTAAATAAATCACACTTAATAATTTTTGCGTATTTTTTTTAGTAGGACTGACTCGAGATCCATGCTTAGGGTTTATAGTTAGCGTCTAAAAATAAAAAAAAACAATCGCGTGAAAAATTCACACGGACTTCTCATTTCCTTATTTGTTGGCAATGCGATAACTTTAAAAGCTGTTGATAGCTGTACCGGAAGTTATGTCACATCCGGTCTAGAAAGTCACTTACCCTCTATCCAATGGACGATTTCATAACCGACGACCCGTTTTACCCCATGAGCATTTTAATGCTATCACATTAATGGAGACGATGCTGTTAGGATTGCTGATAATCAGAATGCCCCACTCTAAAATTAGGTAAGTGCGGAAGTCAGGAAGCTTCTATACTAAACCAATCGCGAGAATTTCGAACGGTCGTGCGTCAAGATCCGACGCATTGTATGATCCAGTGCTCACAAAGTAGCATTCCTTCACGCTGCATTGAACTAGGTAGCCGTAATAGCTGACTGTCCATTTTATCCAGATGACTTCTCCACCTGTATACCTGATGTAACTGGTCACCAGACAGTGGTCTCATTTTCATTTCTAATTTCATGCCTAGTATCCTCAAGGAACTACATGCTGCTAACGGGGCAGTTGCTAGCACAGAAATAACGACTGAACGCATCAGCAATCAAAGGCGAAACAAAAATGTGGAAATCAAAGAAATACTCTCAAAAAGCATCTCATGCTCATGCCTTTTTACGGGAGCGGAATAAGAGACTTAATTCAGGCTAGCGAATTCTGACCTCTTCGAATTCGGAGGTCACCTTCATGAAGAAGAACAAACTAAGGGTAGCGCTCGCAGCCTGGACCCTTCATGGAGTCTGCTTTGAAAAACTTTTTCGCTGAGCGCCAGCCCGTTGTGCTTCAGATCAGATGGAAACCACTGAATAACTGTACTGAACGTGTCTTTGATGCAAAACAGGCAATTAAAGTGCATATAACTGCGGCTCTGACGGCGCAAGTTTAAATGCACGCGGAAGCGTCGAAAGCCCGGTATTCAAATGAGCGTGCATCTATGTTGTACCGGAGCATGCAAATTCTGCCGCATTTAGACACGTCTTCACAAAACCAGAAACGTAGTAAAGCGCTACACTAGACTAGATTCCACCCTCCCACATTTCCGTCGCACCCGAATGTTGTTTTTTTGTTGTGCCGCCACAGCAATGTGAAATATGTTTACGGCCCACAGTGCATGTGTCATTTCAGTACTCATCTTCGCGTCCCTCTTAATCGCTTCCGCATTTCCTTTTGAATTTCCCGGTTCTAGATTGGGCTTCTTTGTCGCTGCACGTCTTCCCTACAGTGCCACCCGTCCCTCTATGCGCGCTATTTTTCCCTTGCCCCTTAACGCCCTTCCCATCTCGTTTCCCCAGAAGTGGCGGCGCGCTATCCCGGAACCGAGCCGGAAATTGCCGGAGGAAACTTTACCACGCGCTGCCTCCTCCGCCTCGGCGCAAACCAAATGCGCCGGCGATTATTCCGTCCGCATCCTCAACCGCCAGCTGCGCTTCGCTCATCGCCCAGAAACATTCTGCCCAGCTCGAGCTTCTTCCCACCCTTAGTCGTCGCCCGACGCACAGCACTGACATTACGCAGGCCCGGACGCGAGGACCGACAAACACATTTGCTGCTTTTCCTTCCTTTTGGTTTGCTTTTGTTGATACTAATGACATGGTATTTGAGCGAAATGAGGCAGCGGCGTTCTTGTGGACTCGAGGCTGTCAGAGCTCTGGAGGCATGACGCAATAAGGTGTGCACTTCTTCCTTCGTTTCACGCTAGTCGAGCATGCTTTTTCTTATTTCTTTTTGAAATCGCTTTTCTTTCTTTAATACTGGTAAGGTCTGGGTATAGTATAATGTTGCCAGTTAGACTGCTTTTTTCTCCGATATAGGCCGCTCGAAGAAGGATGTAAATCAGAAAGGCTAAAAATCAAGGAATGAGGGAAAGTGGCACGATTGAAGTCCGTAGAGGTTTATGGAATGCGGGACGGCTCTCCTGCGCTTCTTTAGACACGCAGGACAGGGAACTTTACTATGCTTCCGTTACACTCCTGGGATGCGAAACAAGATTGTATCTAGGTTTTTCTTTTTCTATGTTTCAATAAAGATAGCCCACTGTGCCATTTGAAAGCAGAGTACAGCCATGGGGGAAAGCCTACAATTTGGCGCAATTCTGAGACCCAGAACAATGCGATACCACTACGTTAGTACCAGGCGCGAATTTATGGAGGGCGGGGGCATGTCGAGAATGGAGCGTAGTGGTTTTGTTTACCCAATGGGTTTCCACACTTTCGACCAAAAATAGGAGCTGAAAGAGCGGGGGGAGGAGGGGGGAACGTACCGATTTACACATTAAAATCACAGTCCTTCCTTCCTATAAATCTTCCCCAGACTTGTGCGGAGCGAATCTTCCTCTAGAACACATATGTTCTTTCTTTTTTTGTTTTGTTTAAAGCGCTCTCAGGTACCACCCTTCTGGACCTTGAGTCTGCTTGTTTGTGAGCAGGAAGGCTTGCTCCCCGAGAATGTGCGAACAAACAAAGCATTGATGGGATAACGTGGCTTCGCACTCGCTTATATTGGCACGACGCTGTCCCGCGAGGACGTGGCGACGTGATTGTCGCACCACGTGTTAATTGCCGCCTACACTGCAGCCACCAGCTAGCAAAAAGTGCAGCTTCTCTCTCCTCGTTGTGCGGCGGACTCTGATGGCTCGCCTAATTACCGTGCGCCCTGCGCGGTAAAAAAGAAACGCGATGATCCGCGGTAAGAAGAGGAGGCGTAAAGAGAAAGCTGACAAGCCGTAAGAGTGACGGCGGCTGCGTGTGAGGGCAATATCGGGGATTTCGCCGTGTCTGCTGTCAGCGGTGTGTTCTCTGTCCGTCGCCGCATTCTTTTCTTTTCACTGCTACTTGTTTATATGCTGCGGCGTAGAAGGAGGACGCTTGGGGAAAGAGGACCAAAGGGTATTTTATTTTCTTCGTTCAACCCTGCTACTCACTCATTCTCTCGCTCTTCGCGTTTTTCCGGTCGCAAAGTCAGGCGTCCGTGGAAGGGTAACCATCGACACTGACAAGCCAAAGTCGGGTTAAACCGCGCGTTGAGTTCGACTCTTCTCAATGTATATCCTTGTTTGTATCCTCCTGCATGCCCATCATGTCATTCTCTCGTTGCGGATTGAGCCAAAGTCGGGTTAAACTGCACGTTGAGTTCGACTCTTCTTAATGTTTATCCTTGTGTGTATCCTCCTGCATGCCCAGCATGTCGTTCTCTCGCTGCGGACGGAGAACTGGAATGTCGGGAATGCCGCATCTAAGCGAGAATCAAGAACCGTTGCACTAGTGGCGTCGAAAACGACAGGTGCATTTGCTGTACATGGGGTATCTTTCGCATAACGCCGCGCAATGCCTTATAGGGAGAACTTCTGTGAACTTGCAAGCAATGAAAATTATTTCCAGTATTTGGCGCTTGGCCAGTAGCAGTTAGGGGGCTTTCTACTTAAATCACAACTTTTGGATTTTTTGAAAGGCGTAGAGAAACTTGAAAATCCTTTCTAATCTCCAGGTGGTCGAAATTTCCGGAGCTCTTCACTACGATGCTCCTCACAGCCCGAGTCGCTTTGGGACGTTAAACTCCTATAAACCATAAACGAAACCAAAAATATTGTGTGTAATTAAAAGTAGGGCGTGAGAAAAAAACTGCAAGTGAGCTTGTTACCGGAAATATTTGACTCATGTAAACTTCTATATTTTTCTCCCTTGTTCTTTGACAAATGAGCGAAACCTCGTTTGAGCGAAATATCGCACCATACATGTGCATTGATACAGCTATGGATGCGCTATTTGTGGCTTGTCATGTTAACCAGTTACAAGGGAAGTCGTGGTGCTTCTCGTGGTGCCTTCATTCATTTCACTGTGATAACGTGGGCCTCGGCTTCAATGTCGTGGACATCGGCGCTATCAGAAGACAGGGCGAAATGAATCGCTTTAGGTGCGCCTTCGGAGGGAAATCAAGGAGGAAGCAATATGCTTCTTCAACTAGTGAGAGAAATCGTGGAATGGGAGTCACTATCGCCAGTTTTCCAACGGTTACACCAGCGCAGAGTTGCGCATTAAGTCCGAATTCTTCTTGATGAACTAAAAGCGGTGAGCAAGACCAGTAAATGGTGGGAAGCTGAATATACCTGTTAGCCTGCATTAGAATTTTTTTTTAATTTAGAAAAACTGTAATTTATTTTTTCAAAGGCAATATGTTTATGAACGCCATTTGTTCGCATATCGTAAGGCTGCACTGCAAAAATGCAATCTTTTCCGCAGATCTCTCCTCGAAGCTCTCGTAGTTTTTTTTATTTTGCTGGCCAAAAACGCACCCCCATTCTATATCTATGGCAGCCTAAAGAAATAAGTGTGAGTGCCGGACACACTTTAAAGGCAAGATTTTGCTAGACATCGGAACATTAGACCATATATTCATCTATATCGTATAACAGTATCTTACAATATTCAACAGCTGCCTCATAATTAAAACTGATCTCCATCCTGGGGATCCTTAATGTGCACTGACATCGCACAGCATACGGGCGCCTTAGCGTTTTGCCTCCGCGGCGGCTGCCTTTTTATGGAGGCAAAACGCTATAGGCGCCCGTGTGCTGTGCGAAGTCAGTGCACGTTAAAGATCCCCAGGTGGTCGAAATTATTCCGGAGCCCTCCACTACGGCACCTCTTTCTTCCTTTCTTCTTTCACTTCCTCCTTTATCTCTTCCCTTACTGCGCGGTTCAGGTGTCCGCCGATATGTGGCAGATAGACAGATACTGCGCCATTTCCTTTCCCCAAAACAATTAATTATTATTATTAGAAAGATATATCTGAGGCAGTTCTTGAGAAGGCTAATTTGGAAACCACGATTGGCTGCGAGAAGAACTGGCACATATTTTATTCTTTCTTCATATAGGTACCTGTACAATGCCAATTTGCGTCTCATAAAGAAGTGCCGATCGACCAATCATTGTGAGAAATCATGCAGGCGCAAGCGTCCTAGAAGATAGATGCAGTACTATGGCATTAAGCAACATCGGAATGAGGTTAGCGATTGCAATATAAAGGCAATAAATTTGTGATGAAGAGATCGGAGGCGCTAATAAACGTGATTTCTAAAACTTTTACTCCATAATGGTGACATTTTGTTTCCTGAATATATAAAAGGTAGGAATGCGTGAATAGTAGTTCTTCAAAAGCAAATCGAATACGATGGGTTTAGCTCTGCTACCGAATCGAATCCGAACATTGTGCTCAAACAAGTTTCAAATGCATATATGAATCGAATCTCATTAAGGATATTAGGGACTTGTGCGAATAATCGTACGAAACGATCATTCGTGCGAAACAGCGTCGGCAGGGCGGTACAGAGCTAAAGCTTGTGGAGGTGTACGTATAAATGCCCTAGACACGTAACACTTCTTCACTAACTAGTGCGCAACATAAAATCACTAGGTTAGCTTTATGAGCACAATTTCATATGTACAGAATAATTACCGCTTGCTACAATGGCCGCACGAAGAAACTAGGGCACCATCTCCGTAAATAGGCGGGGCGAAAGGTATACGTTTAAACCATGCTGTATGAAATCGGGCATTGAGGGCAACTTCATCCACTTTTTGAGAATTTCGCAATATTCAAGGTTTCAAATCTATATGTTGTAGGTGAAGTGTGTCAAGTTTTTTGCGCTTGCATTTAAAATACTAACGTAGTCGACGATTGAACTCTGCGCTTCTGCTCAAAGCACATAGGAGTGCGGGGAAGTTTGGTTTTACGTCATGGAACGTAACATTTCAAATTGTCGCTGCCGTTAGCCACATTATGAGGTGCCTCTTTGGACGCTTACAAGCAATGCACGGCGCGCTTCGCCTTCGGTGACGTTGTTGTTGTTTTTTCCTTCGAAGCAAGCGTTAATGCAGTGTAACTGTACTGGTGCCTTCGATGACGTCACGGTGCGCCCCCCACTTGCCGTTGTGCACTAAGGAGAAGCTTGAAGGCCGTGGCGATTTTAATCGTAAATTACGTCATCATTTGAAATCCTAGCGCAAATGTACTTCGCAAGTTTCACCTGCAAGTTTCACAGTCGACCGCTTTAAGCTTGTTAATTTGTAAAACATGTGCAGTAGCCCTTTGAGGCTCTGTTTGTTAAACCTAACGAAGCAATTCCATAGTTCCCAAACTTGGAGGCCATGTGTGAGCAAATGAAGGGCGCCACATGAATGGACCGCGTCGCGAAACGGCACCCTCCATCTCTCCCAGTCTAATCGCGGCTGCGTGCTGTCGGCCATCGGAGTGATCGCTGCTTTGGAAACAATCGTCGAAAAAGACTACATGCCTTTTTCGAATTTCGTGCCAATGATTTAAAACTCATCGAAGCTTTCATTGCATACTAGGTTCTTCTAGAATAATTTTGTGCATGCATTGTGTGAAGCGTTGATCAAATGGAGAAACTGGATACTCAATTTGTTATTAGAAATTTTCAAATATTCGCCGACTCCCAGCAAAGAGAGAACGTAATGAACCTTTGACCAAGTGTAGGTGCTTTTACCTCATGGTAGCTGTTTAAGTCTCGAGTGAGGAACATAAATACTGGATGTAAGTGTTCGTCTTAAAAATATTCGAACCTCTTCTTTTGATCAACTGGCACGCGCAGTCTCAGCAAGCCTGTTCTCTTTTTCTTTTGGTTTTAGTCGTCTTTCATTGATATTGCAGCTATTACATCACTAGTATGTTCGCGTTTTTTACAGCGGTGTTGTTGTATGTCTTCGATATTATCGGCTTCCTTACTAATAATATCATTAGGCATAGTTCATCACACTCCAAAACGTGTTCCAAGGGATAGTTTGCTGCTTTATAAAACTGCCAAAATAACGGCACACAGAAACCTCTGGTTGAAGCACCTCTGCGCAACAGTGGGTCTTTACGGTCGTTAAATGTTTACCTGCAATAGAAATTCTTTTTCATCTTGTGGGAGAGAGCAGAGTTCCAAAAAAGATATGCCCTATTTTTGGTGTATATCTGTCAAATTTTCATCCTATATTGTCCATCCCGTATCAGCTAGTATCACTCTCTCGAAAACCCAGTCAATAGCGTCATAGTCACTTACTCAGTCTTTCACTTTTTTAAATAATCCGAATTACACTCCCCATCCCTTCTCTGTTGATGTAAGTTCTGGCGCATTGTCAACCCCAGCCACAGCGATACCATTAACGTATTAGACGAGAATGGCCTTGCCATCCCAGATGCAGAATGCCCAGCGGTACTGAACTCCACATTCTGTAAAAACTTTGTTCATTGTACTAACACCATTTTTCCACAAGCGCAGACTTACAACTACATAACTATGGATCCCATTTGCATCGAAGCTTGCGGTATTGAGAAGATTATTGAATCCCTTAAACCATGCTCCAGTCCAGGTACTGACTCAATCAACGCGAAATTTCTTAAGGGTTCTCAAACTTACTGTTCATTGCTGCTTTGCAAGATATTTCAACAGTCCCTCGACACCGGTGCTCTGCCTGCTGACTGGACGGTCGGGAAGGTGGTCCCAATCCATAAATCAGGTAACAAGAATTCACCCCTTAACTACCGTCCCATATCTTTGACAAGTATTCCATGTAAAGTATTGGAGCACATATTATACAGAGGTATCGCGAACTTCTTGGAGTCAAATTCATTTTTAACAGACATGCAGCACGGTTTTCGTAAGCGACTGTCTTGCGAAACTCAGTTAGCATCATTTACGCATAAACTTAATCTCATCCTTGATCGCCGCTCAACAGCTGACTGCGTCTTCCTCGACTTCGCAAAAGCCTTCGAAAAGGTATGCCACAAATTACTACTTTTTAAGCTAAGCAAACTAAACCTTGATCCTAGGCTTTTTTTCTGGCTCGAATATTTCCTTTGCAACCGCACTAAGTTCGTAACTGCTAACAATGCCACCTCTCCATCAACCCCCGTCCATTCTGGAGTGCCACAGGGATCCGTCTTAGGCCCTCTTTTATTTCTTATTTACATTAATGACCTACCTTCTTGCGTAACCTCTAACATACACTTATTCGCTGATGACTGCGTAATTTTTCGCGAAATTAACGACACTAACGACGTATGCGCTCTACAGAATGATCTATCTGCTATATCTGCATGGTGCAACTTATGGTTAATGCAACTTAATTCTTCTAAATGCAAAGTTTTACGTGTCTCCCGCACATTCATCTACTACAGGTGCATATTGTCTAAATAATACCATACTGGAGGCCGTCACGTCATATCGCTACCTCGGAGTTCATATATCTTCCACTCTAAATTGGTCGCTCCATATTAACGCCATAATTAACAACGCTAACAGCATGCTAGGCTACCTACGCCGGAATTTCTCCAATTCCCCTACCTCCCTAAAACTCATGTTATACAAAACCCTTGTCCGTAGTAAACCAGAATACGCATCTGCAATTTGGGGACCCCAGCTACGCAAACTCAATTAATGCACTCGAGCTTGTACAAAATAACGCCGCCCGTTTCATCCTACTTAACTTCAATCGTACTGCAAGTGTCACCTCCATGAAAAACACGCTCAACCTCCCACCCTTAGCCTCCCGTCGAAAATTTTCACGGTTATGTTTATTTCATAAAATTTTTTACAACTGTCCCAATCTACGCGATGAATTGATATCTCCTCCGTCTTTCATCTCTCCACGGCTAGACCACGTTCACAAGGTCGGTATAACGTCGCACGAAACAAAAGCTTGTTCTCAGTCGTTCATTCCCCGTACATCAGCAGATTGGAACCACCTTCCCGGATCGACAGCCTGCATTCAAGACATCCTGCGCTTCCGTAGCAATTTAGCTAACATTGTATACTAAGGTTCACAACAAATGTACTTATCATTCTCCATTTCCTTTGTTTACTTTAGTTTCCCTTGTTTTGTTCTCTTACCTTGCACTTACATATTATGCTTACTTCTGAATTGTATAACCAGGAACATGACGCTTGTATGTTGAATTTTTGTTTTTGTTCATTTTCTGTGATTTGTAACCACTACCCTCTGAAATGCCTTTGGCCCTGAGGGTATCAATAATAAATAAATAAATAATAAATAAATATGTGATATGCTGTTATCTCTGCCAGGTAAACGTTCATTTAGTTACCCGTGCTTCTTATCTCTTCCTCCATGCAGTTTTCCTTTTAGAAAAGCTCCTGTTCCTGGCGTCCTGAAATCAACAGCGTCATCGGTTTTAACTCGACTACTGACCCGGAGTTCCCGGGTTTGAACCCGACCGCGGCGGCTGCGTTTTTATGGAGGAAAAACGCTAAGGCGCCCGTGTGCTGTGCGATGTCAGTGCACGTTAAAGATCCCCAGGTGGTCGAAATTATTCCGGAGCCCTCCACTACGGCACCTCTTCTTCCTTTCTTCTTTCACTCCCTCTTCTATCCCTTCCCTTACGGTGCGGTTCAGGTGTCCAACGATATATGAGACAGATACTGCGCCATTTCCTTTCCCCAAAAAACCAATTATTATTATTAACTTAGGAGATAGCGAGAGAGTGCTTCTAAGCGGCACGTGAAAAACGGCCTGCAGCGACACGCCGCGCCCACTGAAGGTCGGAACGCGTTATCCGCGCTGATATGAGCCGGATGCCTCGTGACAGGTGTGCAACAGCTGTGGTTTATATTCATTAGTTGTGGTTTGTTCTGGTATTTACATTATTGCCACTCGTCCCTGATTTCACCGCTTCACGCTCCTTCTGCAATGAGACGTTGATGCTTCATCCTGCCTTCATAATCGAACCATCCCAATTAGATTATGGTCCCCTGCACTCTTCGCTGGTGACTGGGCATCGGTAACGTTAATCAATTTTCTAGTCGATATTTGGATTTTTAAGGCGATGACATTAAAGGTACCTTTCAGTGGGGAAGCCTCTATATTCGGCTTTGGTGTTGGCGTGTCTAGAAAATCGGAGTTGGTCGAGAGGATTGCGACGTCCCAACTACATGACCTCGCCCGGAAAGTTCAAATACCCCGCAAGTATCACACAGTAACGCAATGATGACGTCACTACACAATTTCTCATTGGTCTATATCGGCTAGGCATCATTCCATCACAATTACGCAAAGCCCCTGAAGGAATAAAAGCAATTGCGCTGAAATGAAAACTGGTCGATCTAGGAGTTGAGTAGTGAGCCGGGCAACCACTCGACTACTGAGGAACGTTTATTTCAACTCGTTCAAATGAAGCCCTTTTTTATTTTTGTGGAAGATTGAAGAAAAGTTAAAAAGATATATAAATAAAAATAAGAAAAATGAAGAACGTTGTCTATGTCTGCGAAGTGATATGCAAAGAGCCCGCCAGGCAGCTGAACGAACCCATTAACGGAGTCGCGTCTTAACTTTCAGTCGGAGCTTAAGTGGCTATCGAATTTTTATGTTGTTTTTGCAGGCATACAACAGCTAACACATATGCGCCTCTTTACTTTCTTTGAAATGCACATTCTTTAACTTTGACATTTTTTATTCATATATGGTAAGAAAAATTACTTCGCAGAATTTTTTTTCATAACTGTAAACTTACCTCTTCAAGTCAGAGCGCTTACGCTACTAAAACATCACTCAAGCAAAAAATGAAATGTTAAGAAAAAACGGAAGAGAAAATGAACATACCAAAAAAGCACCAACTACATGACGTTGTGCTGTGGAACTAAATAATGAAAACAACAACCTCCACTAAAGGAGGCGTAAGAAATGACTGACACTTACGAGACATATCAAGAAAGACATCAATACACCAGCAGTCGAAAATGAAAAACACGTGAACTGCATGTTAGATGGTTGCACCTGATAAGAAAACTGCATTATCAGCTATTTTTATTTTTCCCACGATAGCAGGGACAGGAGTACAAGTGAGTCAGCATTCTGCTTTTAAAAATTAACCAGGCTCTTCCGAGGAGAAGCTCGTCCGCGTTTATACTTAGTTCCAGCGTTGGTGACTGCTCAGCTTTCTATGAGAATCTTTCATATACTACGTGAGATAACGGAAGCGCCCCAACGGCATCTACAGCAAGCGGCCGACGCAAAAACTGCTGCAACCGAAGTGGAAGGAAATGTATGCGTGCAGTTAAGGTAGAAAGTTTTCCTTGCCGAAAAAATGTGCGAAATAGCTAAGGAATGTTTTCAAGAAGGACGAGAAACAAAATGCGACTATCATTTATTCTCACTCATATTGAAACGAAGCGATTAGTGTCACTTAGATAATCTAATCACTTCCAAAAAAAAAGTTTGTGCACCACGAGCAAGTACTGACGCTACTCTCTCTGAATATCTTCTCCCTACATATTCAATCTCCAATCATAGCGTGCCCTTCTATTTGCCAGCGCGAAGTCACTGCTCATATTATATATGATTTCTGCAAGCTTCTACATTCTACAGTGACTGGCATAATCATTTCAGGCTTTCATTACAACGGCTGCGAGCATTTGGCGATGTTTTGATACCCTCTTCATATTCCGCATGCAAAAGAAGTTTCGTTCAGAAGGGCGCGCTTGAACTTTAGAGGTTCGCTGAGAATTTCAACACCCGCTGTTCTTGCGTGTTTTAGGAAAAACGGCGCATGGTTGTAGTTACATTGTTTCTGATTATCCAGTCTTGCTTTCACCTGCTTAGATTCTCTTTCTTTATTAACGATCAAATAACTTTTCTTCTCTTTATTCCTTGCGGTTTGGACGTCCATTTCGAGATGCTAATACAGCACGGAGCTTACAGTATGGAAATGAAAAAATTAACTAATATGTCCAAGATTTTGGAAGAATACATGGAGAAGGAACGACGGCGATGTAATTATTGATAAAAAAAAGTCTGCCAACACACTACCATGGCGCATTTTTCAAAAACCGCTGCAATTACTGTACCTCAGTTCGGCACAAACTTTCAAAGGTGCAGGCTCGCGAAGAACAGCCCCATTGTGATCTCATATTCACTACTTCATAAAGTATATAGTGCATTCTACGCAATCAGCAAAACAAATAAACAAGGCAGTGATACGCAGGTATTCTGGTGTATGCGCATTATGTACACCGGAGACGCCTTTGCCTGCACTGTGTGGGTGTACGTGCTCAGTTAGTCTTCTCGCTAACACTTTCGAAGCACCTAGAAGAACGCCAGCACACTCAGCCGGTTGTCATTTGTTCCTGAGCTCTAAATATTTGCCAGCCGTATGAAGCAAGTAAACTTTCTGCTCAATAGAGCGGAAGCACCACAACGTTTTGGGCGCGGAATACCATCGCGCAAGCTGGCTTTGAAATATTTCGCTCCAAAGAATTCACTGCCAAATTTTCCGCGCTCTGCTTTCGACACTTTGCTTCTAGCTATCTACGCATGAATGGCTTTTCCCTGTAGAGAGAATTTCCGACGTGCCATCGGTGACGTTTCCCTGAAAAGTTTCTCGCTGCCACCAGCGCCCTTTTCAGGCGCTCGTAGTTTGACGTCAGTCTAGCTGTGCCACCGGAAATGAGTTCAGCAAGTCACAGGTTTAAATATGCCCACCAGCTACACATTGCCATCGAAATGCACTGTTCTCAGAGATTAGTTGGAAAATTTATATTTTCTGAAAGCCAGCAAGAAAAGAAGTATAGCTGAGAGTATTTTTCTGAGCTAACGAAAGAGAAGAGTCGATGAAAGATTCATACTGAACAGTTGATTTATAGTGCAATATCACTGAGGTGCTCAGCGTTGCGCATTCGTTGGAACGACCAATGCTAGTTCTATGACTAAGCGTACTATTGGCAGTTATGTATGTCTGCGTATTTTGGCCTCCCGTGATCATTTTGCAAGTAGCAAGCTGCAGCTTTAAAGCGTTCTCGACTGCCATATTTTTTTTTCACGTTGCGGATACTGCCAACCGGCGTACCGCATCGCCAGAGAACGCCGCTGTAAGCAAGTGCTCAAATATGTCGTTCAGGGCGATTGCGCCAGACATGAGTCAAAAGCTTCTCCCAGCCATGTGAAAAGTTTATTCACCAGTGTTAGCTAACACGCTGGTTTCTATCGACTGGTTTTGGTCCGGTATCCTTCCCACGCTTTTTTCTCTGAAACGGAGCTCCTTCGCTGCTCAAGACGAATGTACCGCTGTTAATATACCTGGCTCAACTTGGGACCATGTTCGGCAAGCATCCGTTCGATGACATTCATCTGACAATTGCTTTCACTTGCACTCTGTGTTTTCGTAAGCGTGCTAGCACTCACTGGTGACATAAAGAAGGGACGTCGGAATACTTTCACTGTCAGCAAAGAGTTTATCATACACTCTACACACCTTGAACAGCTTACAGATATCGCGTGATATTGTCACCGACAAGCGGTCGAAGCACACAGACCAGGTTTAATGAGACGTGCTGGGCGTGCAAGACAGCGGGGAGCTCGAGCGAGGAAGATGACAATACCCTAGCCCCTAGAGAGCGCAAGGCATGGTAAGTCCCATATAAAACAGTTCGCCCGCGGTATGGCGCAACTGGATTGATTGGTACTATGGCAATATGTACCGTCTTTGCAAAAATGCTTCTCATATGTATACTAGAAAACTTGCAGCACCTCTAAAGAACAAATGTACTCGAAAGGCCAGGTTAAAGGTCCTTCTTACTACACACAGATACAGACCTTTAGTGATGCCATAACTACCCTTGCTACAAGGTTAATAATAAACCGCTTGCATGGTTACTTTTTTTCAAAATACGGTGCTTGATTCAGAGCTGTAGATGTTTTGATCCTCAGACAATCACAATATCGCACCACCACGTCTTTATAACCTGTACTCCTGGCATCGCATTCTGCAAAAATTTTGTCTATTATTTCGTACCTCTCCCATTACTAGTTAGTTGCCACCTGTAACTTCATGGCAGAGCTGTAGCGGTCATGTTAGCAGCTAAGTCATTAAAAGCAGGCGCGTAATGAGATGAAAGCATAAAGGTAAAAAAGCAGAGTTATGAATAAAGCAGCTACAGCTTGAGAGATCACAGATGACGCTTCATCTCTTTGTCTTAAATAGAACGCACACCATATCATGACAATATGCGGAGGATAATGTGAACAGCCGCGATGTGAACTAAGTGCCTCGGCTTCGCGTGTGCTCTATGTCCAAGGTTTTGTTGGCCGTTCTCTTGTGCGCTTTGCCTTCAGTCGTTCCCTGACAAGTATCGTCTTGGCTGGAGGTGATAGGTACGCGCTCTAAACACCACAGTGCTTCTGAACGGTCAAGCTGGGACTACCACCAAGTCTCAACCTGGCGAGCCACGGAGCACTGCTCGGCTGCCGCTCTTTTCGTGGTGATGGCTTCCCTCCGTGACCTCGGCATCTTTTGTGGCAAAGACGGCACTATGCCGATGACTGCCTCTGCTTATTCGGACCACTTTAGTGGTACAGGCAGGAGCTTATTGGTTTACGTTTTTTTATGGCAGCTCCACCATACTCTTTGCTTATTCGGACGAACCTTCTTTATCTCTCCCGAATAGGGAAATGGAAGAATACCAATGGCAGAAGAAAAAAGAAAAATAATTATTAAACGAGGAAAACTTGCGATAGATAGAGAAGGTCAAAAGAGATTAAAACAATTTCAAAAAAAAAATGGGGAATCACTTCTCGTTAGAGCGTGCAATGGGTTTTCAAGCGGACGTAGTGCTCTACCCAGGACGGTGGTCGCCTACATATACCGAGAGCAAGCTGCAGTACTTCCTCAGTGAGGTGAGGAAATTGCTCGGCGTCCGCCATTGGCTGCTGTCCAAACGTGGCGCTGAAAAGCATGCACTGGGCGTTCTTTAAAAGTTACACCCGAAAACTTGCTGAAACGGCGAGAAGCCCACAGGTATTTTTCTGAATTGTTGCATCATACTTGAATGCCACCTGCGGGGAAGCTCGACCGAAGTGTTGGCTGCTTCTACGCTGCCTTACTCTTCTCTCTCGCTCTCTCCCTGAATGAGACAGGACGGTTCTTTTTAGATTTTAGGTTAACATCAATGGATCCCGCAGTTAAAAATTGAATGTTACGGCATTTCAAATTTTTGAAAGATCCATGCGGCCTGAAAAAAAAAAGAAGAAGTGTATTGTCGTGCTATGGGTGTTCGAAAGTTTTGCACCTTTTTTTTTCTTCTTCGTACCTCTGCCTGCGTGATATCATTCATGTTTTATCAAGAATATGGGTAATCCAATGTGAGCGCTGTGGCGTGGCTGTCACTGCACCGCAAGAATACGCCCGCCCGAGCTTGAGGCTATTGTGTCATTGCGTGCGCCTCAGAGACGTCGCAAGGGCCATTGAAAACAGCTCCCGAGCGGACAGCCCCCCCCCCCCCCCCCCCCCGATTCCGGTAAGCTGACCACTGACGCTTCTTTTCTTCCCTTACATCTTTCATATGCACATCGAGGTGGAATTCCTGCGGTAAACGTGCAAGGAAGCACCGTCTTCAATATCACGGCGGTGTAGATACCAGAAAACCATTGAGGTCTTTTTTTTCTCTCCCGGTAATGTTGAAGTTTTCGTTTACCGATTCGCAAGAAATGGAAATGCGTCGGGCGTCGGTTTTCCATTTCCTGGCGAAGGTGCTCAAGACGACGACGGCGGAGACCGAAATAAAAAAGCGAGCACGCGACAAGGAACGACACCAAGCTGTCGGTTTGTTCGCGCGAGGCGTTGGGAAGATATTCGTGCAATTCGCTACCGAAATCGTATTCGTATATTTTCGCACGAACGTGGGTTTTATTCCACCCACCACCACTTCTGTGACACGTTTTGACCTGCATTCGCTCCTTTTCGCGCGAGTAGCGCGTTCCTCGTTTTTGCGAGAGTGTACGTGGCAACACTAGCACCCGTCAAAAAAACACCATTTTGTCTCGGCTCTGGAACGCAAAAACATTCCCAGCAACCGCAATGTACTGAGCGGTAGAAAAAAATGTATGCGAAACAGATTCGGTCGTTAAAGACTGCATGCAGTTTAGCATTAGCGTTTTTTTTCTTGGTGTTTTCGTATTATTGCTATTTTTGCAGAAAATTGGTACGATTCTTTAGCTTCCCCCCCCTCCCCCCATATTACTGGCGAAAAAGTTTCCTGCCCATGTACAATGCAGTTAAATGCCAGTCAATGCTATTTGGGTACTTTTCGTGTAAAATACATTGCTTGCTGTTTTTACAGCCGTCTGCGGGCGCAGAACTGCAGTAAACGGGAGGCATACAAACAGAAGTGCACGGACAACCATTCCCATAAGTGAAAACGCCGTCAAAGTGAAGTACTTGTTTTTCTGTCACTGAGGCGAGTGTCGCTGAGCTCATTCTGGGCTGACGTTCGAAAGACGCGCACTGACCAGTTTTACTGCCTTTACGACATGCTTGCGCTACCAACAGCCTATTCTGCGATGCACCAGAACGCTGAACATTCATTTTTTCGTGTGTGTGGCTTATTCGACCTTCGCTGTTCCAGGTGGCTCCACTTTTTGTTGCTCAAAGCAGTTTGGACCCACTATTTCGTGTTAATCGGTCAACTTCGTGATCACACTCTGCTTTCTGCTTTCTGGCGGTGTATAAGCTGGTTGTTCAATGGGTGAGGTGCTTTTTTAGATATAGCGCGGAGGTTCATGGGAAAGGCGTCTGTTACCGCTACTTCCAGTTCCGAATTTCTCCGCCTGCTCGCTTGCTTCATGAGAGTCGGTGTGTTGACATCGCTTCTTACACTAATTTGTTTGCACTACAACACCATGATTGTATTGCATCATCGCAAGACCAACACGACGTCGACTCTGCTCTGCTTCGTGGTGTGTTTCGCACGAAATGCAACCAAAATAATGTAAATGGTAGGAGGCTTTCTATGCGCATGCAATGCGATGTGTTGAGACGGGCTGTGCGCAGTGGCATGTATGAATAGTTTGATAGCCCACTGAAAGCTTTTACATGCTGTGAGGAAAGTATATCTATCGTCTGCTAAACTGTGCACGTTTCAACCCTTCGTTGCGTTCGTAGTGCGGAGAAAGAAACATTTAATGACCGACGCCTTTAAACGCGTGTGAAACCGACTGCCGTAAATGCACAGAACAGCCCGCCTACGCTGGTAAATTATTTTTACCGCGACAAAACACTCTTACCTTTCGTTATTGTCAATTTCTGCGCTCAATACGCGTTCATACGCAGCACGCGCTGATCTTACACTGATGCTGTGCAATAAGCGATGCCGCAGCACGATTAAATGAAAGAATAAACGATGCACGCATGGATGGCAATTGCTACGCAAAAGGCAGTGTGTGGGAGAAATTTGGAACCGGGAGTGGCTGCTAGACGATTTTTTCATGATTCTTTGCGTTCACTTCGGAAACGCACCTCACCTGTTATGTGTTGTACGCTAATCCGGTTCGCGCTGCGCTTGAGGCAAACTTTTGGGAACTGCGTTGCTAAATGACATCAGGCTTGAAACGCTTATTGCTGCCGTTCTCGATAGAGGAACGTCTCTCGGACGTGATTCTGAACCTAGAACCGAATGTTTGGAAAATTTCCGTCTGAATGATAAGCAGCTAGGCGCACGCCCCTATAGGGACCACCGTAACTAAAACAAAAGCGCACTGTGCGGGCCTCCGTAAATGTCGAATGACGGCGAAGCCAACATTCCTGGGGTTACCGGCGGGCGCGCGCAACGCAAGCGGGCTTCATCGGTCACCGCGGGGCCAGCACGACGCACGTGCCGATAGGTGGATCACAAGGCATTTATGCAGTCAAGGTTGTGTAACTCTGTACCCGAGCTCGGTACAAAGCAAAGAATAGAGAAGACGCTTAAAAAAAAGTGTCTGGTGCCACTAAACACCTTGTGGCGTAGATCCGTCATTGCGTGCGTACAGCTGAAGGACGGCTCGCGGGTCGAAATCACTGGCGCTGTGCGTGCCGAAGTGGAGGAATTCTCGCCACTCTGGAAGCCAACATCTTCATGAGGTAGCCGTCCTAGAATGGGTGGCGCATTTACTCATAGAGATTTTATTTCTACTGTCAGGGACACGATAGGTCTCCGTTTTTTTTTTCATGTTAAGCACTGACTGACGGCATAACACTAAATAGAAACTCACTTTCTTTGCCGAATAAAGGAAATCTAGTAAACATTGATGCCGTTTTGGTCGTGCCCTTGAGCTTACGTAACATTGGCGCATAGTGAAGCATGATCAGGATTAATGCATGCATTTATAATATCACGTTTCAAGCCGATATGAAGCCATTGCAGTGCAATGAAGTCAAAGTACACACGAAAATATTTCCCTAACCAAGCATGCGTTTAAAAAGAGTCTGCCAAATTCGAACTAGCCACCCCGTCTTTGTAAAGTCACACTACCTGCACACTTAAAGGGTGAAATAGTGCTTACGCATAAAGAACCTGTGTATTGTGTAGAAAGGTAATTTCAAGCCAGAATATAGTAGACGTTACAAGCAGCAATATATAGCTGTCGCAGCAAAGCCGAATCCCACAGCCTGAAGTATAATTTTCGCTGACTTCGGTACTGAAACCTAGATAGGATGGCGACATAGGTTACGTGCTTCCAGGGAAACACCTATCCAAACATTCCCTATCAAACCATCCTTCGCGGACTAAGGACGTTCAATTAAACAGCAATAGATATAGCGATTGTCAGTTGCAGATGCGAGCGAAGCAATGCAATCGCCTTAAGCGTTATATTACCCGAGACCTTCCAAACAGAACACTAGAAAAAAGAGCGCGCACTAAGCGTGATATGAATGTTCTGCAGCCATTTTCTGGGGGCAAATAAATAAAGAAAAAATGAAGAAAGTAAGCATGAGCCGCACGTGTAGAAAGAAAAAGAAAATTCAAAAGGTATTACATGTGTGCGGTATTTTGTATAATGCGGAATGCAGCTGAGGGGAGCGTCAGCATCATAAAGGAAATGACCGCTTCTTGCCAGCATCCCGCTGCCGTCATTGAGCGTAGTATTACACCAGACTGAAGCTAAAGCCAGCTACTCTGAGGCCTGAAGCATTCCATATTGATATTTCTTTCCTTACTCTATGTTGTTTTGTCAATCACTGAACGGCTGCAGGCATCCTCTCAGGAACCGGTCCATGGGGGGGGTAAGGAATAAGCACTGCATCGGCAGAAATACGGGCCCCGAATGAGAGAAACGGCGATGAAAGGCAATAGAATCTCGTGGCCCGAAGGGTCAGTTACTCTAGGCCCTGGGGGGATCGCTGTCTCACCACAAACCAAGAAGTATGTGCCATCCTTGAGTGTTTGTTTGGCGCCTTTCGATCCACTTTTCCTTTGCCCCATTCCTTGGTCTTTACGTTTGCTGCTCTGTCTTTCTTATTGCTGTTACTTGATGCTTATGAGAAGGATTTTTAGGTTGCTTCCAGAAAGTGGGGTGTTAGCTTTTTTTTTTCCCCTGTGCTTTCCAGACTCGAGGAATATTTTTGTTTTTGCCTTAGAGGAAGCTTCTTGAACACCGCACTCCTGCGTTACCCGCGCGTGAAAGTCCACCTTGCAGATCGGATGGTAACAGAACAGGCTAGGCAAGAAATAGGCTGCGATCATGGTCCCTTTAAGCTTTTTTCGGGTAGCATTAAAACAAAACAAAAGTTTGCGAGAAAATTATCAAAAAGGTTCACCGGCTACCTTCCTGAACGACATGCTGCCAGGATGTCCGACCTAGTTCCGTGCTGTCAACCAGTCCCATCTATTTCTCGTCACCCACCGACACCGTGGCAATATGAGGAATTGGTCATTCTCGACTTTACATTCATATATAGTGGAAAATCCTAAGCGCCTGTGCTTTTCAGTCTCTCTGTTTATATTCCGTCTCTTTTAAGTGCGTACAAGCTGCTATAATTTTTGGAACACGCACCGCATCCCGATGGAATCCAATAATCTAAACACCGGGCTACCTCTCATACATTTTTACCGGCGGTTCACGTTTGAACCAGTGGCGATCACGGGAGAACCTCGTACAGCACGAGACAAAAAAAAAACCACATATGGCCGCCGGGTGCTGACGGCTTTGGTCCTTTGTGGTTTCAACCGAGCAGATACAGTCTTTATTGGAAGGGTGCAAACGGTTCCCGTACAGTGTGGTGCATTGCTCGAACATAAAAGAAAAGCTAGACGAACTTACTCGTTACCACCAAACAAACCTACCAAGGAACAATCGGTAACATAGCGCCAGTTACAGATGAATACCTAACCACACTTCAGTTTCTTACACCGAGTCAAACCAACTGTATGCAGTATAAATTCCCAGTTTGTGGGGACTACCCCTCGCTATGCCACTTTGCATGGGTATGCACCAAAAAAAAAATGTAATCCCGATTGACCTAAACCCTACTCCTCACCAGCACGAATCATGAACCAGCTCCAGCGGGAAGGGTGGGCAGCACAAACCGGCGGGCGTCGAACTGAGGGCCATATATCTTTCGAAGCTGAACATCGGTTTTTTTGTTTTTTCAATAAAGTTTTTCACTCACTCACTTAATCGCGTACTTTTGCCTTGTAGCGCAGCGTCATATTAGCATGTGCGGCTGATGAGCGAGGCGCTTCCCCTCATTTTCTCTCTTCGCACGACGATGACTCCACGACCTCGGCCGACTAACCCTCAACGCCTCTCGTTTCGGTCTTATCTAATTCGCCTGACAGACTGAATGGGCATTGAGGAGAACTACTTCTATGTTTTGTAGTTCGTAAAAATCGATCCGATGACACTTTCTGGCTGTGCTGATGTTGGTTCGGCAGATAAAGACGAATTTATTCTCATGAATATCGGATTTTAAAACTATCCCAGCCTCCTCACAGTTTATAGCAGAAAACTATTACGCTAATAATAATTGCTTGCAGTTTTTGTAGCTTTTTATAGCTTATAAATGTTTATAAATGCCATTTTTTATTAGAAAGCGAAGTCTATCGACACACGCCAACTTCCACAAGTCGTCATTCTCTTCACTGCTTTGTCTTTTAAGCATAAAGGCACTTTTTTACCTCATTTTTCGTGCACACTACTCGAAGACAGAGCTCGTTCCCACTCGAAGCTTCCCTACTGACTTTATTTTTGCAGGGAAAACGGGCCCACCCTATTGGTTCTTTCCCAGCCAACGTCTTTGTCTCAATCTTCCACCGTGGACTTATTCTTTGTACTAAGCCATCTGCCTGAATTTCTCCGTTTCCCTCGCACTTCTGCTCGCAGTGTTTCTCGCAAGATGATCTTTATGTGGTCCCGCCCTCATCCTTCCTCACTCATGGCCCGCATCCGCCTCGAGGGACCTTCTCCTCACCTTACCACTCGTTGCCGGGGGCTTATTTGAGCCCGGAACAAAGGTCAGACAATTCACTTAGGCCCACTGCTTTAGTCTTTCATCCTTCGGTGTTTTATGTTTGCATTGCCCTTTTTTGTTTTCAGAAGGGCCATTGACTACAGCCCCAACGCTGTTATGTTGGCGTACGGGGCTTCCCTTGTACATTCTTATCCCGTACGAGTGGGCGGAAGTGCCGCCACAACATCCACGAAGGTGTATTCTCTCACTTGGTCACATTTGTTTGCATCCTTCTTCTGTGTTTTTCCTTCTGTCCTAGCTCCTGCCCTTTTCGGCACAACCTTCGTTTACGCTTGTCTTCGTGATTCAGTTAACCCGTATTAGCTGATCTGTCAGCCAATTGTAGCTCGCAGTCCTGCAAAAGATAACTTTATTCTCATTGGTGATGTGCATCTCCAACGGAAGAAAGCAGTATAGTGATTTGAACAAAAAAATATTCTAAGCCAGTACGTGCATAAAACGGGTGTTATCGAGAAAGGTTTCGATGTTTTAAATTTCGATAAATTAAATGTCTAATGTTTAATGCGTTGAGAAGTTTGGCAGAAAATTGAAATTTTTGTCTCAACTAAACTTCCCGGTAAGAAAATTGGAAGACATACATCACACATCTTCAGATGTGCGTATTCGTAAATCGTTGAAAGAATTAACATCCCGTCTTAAAGACATACCACACGTCGCTATCCGTACATCGAGGACGACGGAATCGAAAACCGAACCAAAATTTCGAGCTCATGAAAATAAAGCATAACTTTCTCTCATCTCTTCATTAGATGTTTTGATAGGTATTACTTAGCTTCAAGTAATCTTTTATTTGTTGCAAAAAGCCGTTTCGCCCCTTTAAATCTAATGATAATTAATAATCTACGGAATGTATTCATTACATGCCTGCAAGTCTAAATACCGTTTCTATGTTAAACCACCACCAAATATCTTGGACAGAAATTTTGAATATTGGAAAATTGTAATTTACTGTTAGGGAGATATTGAAGGTATTGGTCCATTATTCCAAAGTGTAACAAAATGTTTCGTTTAAAGCTTTTCTATCCCTCGCATTGAGCAGTTATGACTGCCATAAAAAAAATGAAGAACGCTTTTGAAGATAGCAAGAACGTTATTAGCAAAACAAAATTGATGCCTGACGACGGGAGAGCTGCGGATATATTGAGTATTATGGTAGAATATTGCACTATAAGAAATATTGCGTTCATAAACTCTTTCCCGTTCTAAATGCTTTTGTCCAGAATGGTTGAGTATGACAAAACAACATTTTAATTCAATACCGTGCACCTTGCATGAGAATTACATATGATAGCCATCTTTGTCCCTAAATAGAACCCTCTCGAATTTATGATGAAACTTCAGGCGCAAACAAAACGGAGGCAAGGAAATAAGACCACTGGACAAGCGCCACATTTTCATCTTGAACAGCAGCCACCTAGCCCAACTTTCCATTCTGTTGAACCTGTCTAATTTCTTTTTTTGCTATTCCTTATTTCCTATCGCGCTTGTCTTCTACTTCATCACCTTTATTTCTGCCGGATAGCGATCAGGGGCTTCAGCAAAATACGAAGCGGTCATCGCCGCCAGCACCCGCCGTTTTTTCCTTCTTTCTTTTAAAATTAACCACTAGAACGACTGTGATATTCCAGCTTAAAGGCATTCTTGCTGAGCACAGCATCCACATGCTGTACGAACAAAGACAGGCGCCACTCTGTGAATTCCTGCTGGTAATATACAGACCAAGACCTTTACGTTCACCCTATATGAGATATATAGGACACTCGCACTGAAAGCAAAAAGGCTTGGAAGTGGGCGTTAACGTGGGCGGGAGGAAGTAGCGTGATCCAGCTAACACTGCCGCTTTATGCATTCGAAAACTAGAGACATTAATGGACTATTCTTTTCCGGTGCAAGAACACCCATTGCATCTAAGTAGATTCTTAACAGATACATTGATTGTGGAGCTCCGCCGATGATTGCGAAGAGCTGAGCAGTAGGTTATGTTTGTGATATTTTCGCGGTCACATCATAGCACATAGTGGGCTATGAAGAGAGGCCCCATCTAGGTAAAATGTGGGCGATCGATGTGAGCCCCAGTGGGACCAATGTGGGATTTGCGACGCGGGCCGAGGGCGGCCCGCTTTGGACTGCCCACAAACGCCCCAATAGGTCCCATTTGGGACCAGTGCAGTTAGGGCATGTGGGACTGCCCACTATTTTTGGTAGAGGTGGGTAGCCCCCGAGAACGAACGTTAGCTTTTCACCTCAGTTAGCCCCCGCAAAACCACCATGGGACAGATGCGGGTTCTAAAGGGCCGTGTCCAATTGAAACCTGCCCACATGGTCTCCACAGGGGGCCGATGTGGATGCTCTAGAGGCACATCCAGCCCAAAACGTCTCCTTTGAGCCATCAAGGATTAATATCTCGGTCTCATCAAACCAACCTATCAAAATTTTCTCTCTAAGCATGAGGGAAAATGGGCTTTGGGAGCGGAGCTGTCCGCAATGAGCCCATTTTGTACCTTGTGCAGGCAGTGCACCTTATCGGCTCAAAAAAGTTTATTTAATATCCACGTATTGTTGCGCGTAGCGCGGACTGCCTATGTTTGCTTTCCGAAATATGGCGGCTGGAAAGAGTCAAGCAGTTCAGTCTACACAGTCAAGTGGGCACAGTCATTTCTGCACATGGCCTGGTTATTTTGCACAAACTTTTTTGGAGCGTGGTTGTCGGAAGTATGTAATTTTAAGTTTGATGGGAGTAATTATGTTGGCCATTATAATATAAATTATCTAGAATAGTAAGTTATGAGCGCATATAATACAAATTTGTGAATTGGAAAAATGCATGAATAATACGATGAAGCCCCGTCGGAGGCTGAAGCCGCGCTGTACAGACGACGTAGGACCGCCTGCGTCAGTGCATCGGCTGCCCCATTTGGGCTTGCCGCGTTTTTCGTATAGCACCACATTTGTGTTCCATCTGCCCAGATGACCCTAAAAAGGAACCGATGGGGGTAGCTTGCGGGCACGCCCGCTTTCAAGCCCTGGCACGGCCGAAAGGTCTTAGCGATTTCGTGTGTGCAGCACCAGTTAGGCGTAACGAGTTTTTTCCCGCACAGAGCCCACATTTATGCTCCACCTGCGCTCCAGTATTGAACAAGGGACGAATGTGACGAACATGTGGACCCGCTCTTTTCTGGCCCCAGCGCGGCCTATGTGGTACCTCAAGTTTTATGTGGGCAGCCCTTTTTGCGCTAGCACAGGTTTTTGTTAACATATAACGCACATTCACGTCCCCTCTGCCATGAAGTATCCTACAAGGTACCGATGTAGATAGCTGTCGGGCATGCCTGTTTTCCAGCCCGCCTCAGGCCTATGCAGGGCCTAGAGCGGTTTCGCGTGCGCAGCCCCATTTGGACTACCAGAGGATTTTTTTCAGCATTGAGCCCACATTGACGTTGCATCTGCACTCATGTACCCTAGTAGAAACCGATGTGGAGAGCAACTGGGCATTCCCGCTTTTCAGCCCCGCCATGGTCTATCTGGGGCCTACAGTGATTTCGTGTGGGCAGCCTCATTTGTGCTAGGAGAGGGTTTTCGTGCATAGAGCCGATATTGACGTCCGATCTGCCCTGAAGCGCCCGACAACAGACCGATGTGGGCTAGATGAAGGAATGTGGCATGAGGTAGACCTAGCAGCACCGATATGGGACCCATGTAGAATCAACAGAGACAGGCCCAATTTGGGCTGGCCCACTTATTCCCCACAGGGGACCGATGTAGGTAGTCCAAGGGTTGCCCCATCTCCACTTGCCCATGTAGGTCCCACGAGAGTCCTCCTTTGTGTGCTACTTGGGGTGTACAAGCATAACCTGTGAATGTCACTCGGTAGTACGGATAATTTTATACATCCCTGAAGTAGACCGCTTCGCCAATACAAACGCCCTCACACTCTGGGTATATCAAAAAATATACAGGAGCTTACAATACACTACAGGCGTGTGGGATTTTACAGCCCTCGATTAACTATTATAAACGTAAAATGCAGCACTGGTGCCACTTGGGAAGAAACAAAATGTTATCAGCAACACCGACTACTGCATTGGAAAATTCTCATAGTCGTCCTGTCAATAAGTCGCTTAATACTGCAATAAGTCACTGATGCAAGAGAAATCACGATATTGTAAACGTTTCAAAGGAAACAGCAAAAAGCGGTTTCATCTCTTCACAGATATTCCTGCTGGTAGGATGATTCTTTTCTCAAAGATTTCTGTGAAAATTCAATGCTTGACGGCCACTGCAAACCACCTGCTCTGACACTCCACTCTCGTTTGCTGCCTATTTCTGCGCTCTTCGCATCAACGTCACAACCGCACAAAGCGCAACCATCAGTGGCAAGAACGGCGAATGGGAAAGGCGTGGCGATGGCAGCATCACAAAGGCACTGGCAGAAGAAAAAAAGAAAGCATCCGCCTCAAGAAGAACGAGGCCCCCGAGAATCGACGCCTGCAACGTGTGTGCTACGCTCTTGAGACAGGTCGACAGCAGCAGCGATTGATGTCGATGGAGTACAGGCTGCTTCGTGCACCGCTCATTGGCCAATAATTGGACGAGCTCCAGCTTTGAGAGAAAGGGCGCGTGACCTACGTTGCTAAGACGCCGGTGCCAGAGGGAAGCCGACATTACATTAGCCAGTGATTTTGTCACGTCGTACGCTTTTGTCCGATGCTGCTGCTTTCATTGCAAGCATAGACAAAATGGGGAGAATAGGGAATTGAGTGGCTATAACCAGGAAACAAGTTATTCTGAACCAATCACAAAACACTTTCAGAACAGTTCAGGTCGCGAAGAAGAGTGAGAAGAAAGAGGACAGGCAAGGAGGTTAGACGGAACAGTGTGGGGGTTGGTTTGTCTGCACTGGACGAAACGACTTTAAGGAGACGCAGGTAAGAGAGGGATGAATAAGAACGAAGGATCTGAGTTACAGACGAGTGGGTTCATGGAAGCGTCTAAATTAAAGATGAAAGACGTGGGAAATATACGCGACGAGCCCGACAATAAGAACTAGAAGGGCATCGAAACAACATTTCTTTGCTTGGTTCTAACATAAACCAGGATTTACTCCTAATAAAATTGGTTTCTTCCAGGCTTCTTTAGGTAAGACGGTAGCGTCCGACAAGACGATCCAAATTAATGCGTGCCTCACATATGCGCTGTGCTTTGGTATATGCAACTGCCATGTGAGTCAGTTTGGCTGCTCAATATCTAAAGATTATTCCAGTTTGGTGCCGCGGCCCGGCCTCCCGCTTTATGCATCTGCGCTCCAGGAAAAGCCACGTTTCATCTTATCTCTTATCCGGAATGTGGTTATTGTTCATTGAATCGTGGCATACGTTGTCGTGATTTGACTCCAAATGGTCTGAATTAATCCTATTGTGTAATAGCTTTGGTGCTTTGGTTATATGCCAGCAGTGTACAGCGTGTAGCAATATGTCTGCTTTTAAAAAAGTGCACCATTTTTGCTTGAAATACATACTCCCTATTTCATTAAGCTAAAGCTGCCAACCCAAAAGATACATCGAATTAGTTCGGTTTTAAAGAGTTTTTCTCATATTTTTTTCTTTCTCTTCTTGCAGTAACAGCATGTAAGCATAACAGAAATCTTCTATTGTGCTTGTCAAGGTTATCGTTGTATAAAGCAGTGCGGCGATATTGCTGCTTCCCACTTACCGCAGCAACAATAGTCGCAAATTCAGTCTCGGAAACATTATCTCGCATGCCATGTGTACTTGATGACCAAATATTGATACGAAAACCGCATCTGCTGCTGCCGCTGCGCGCGCCGGCTGAAAACACACTTTAAGAAAATTGGAGCTCTTTTTTTTGGAAAATTGGAGCCCCGGGATCAAACCGGACCGCGGCGGCTGCGTTTTTATGGAGGCAAAACAGTAAGGCGCACGTGTGCTGTGCGATGTCAATGGACGTTAAATATCCCCAGGTGGTCGAAATTATTCCGGAGCCCTCCACTACGGCATCTCTTTCTTCCTTTCTTCTTTCACTCCCTTCTTTATCCCTTCTCCTACGGCGCGGTTCAGGTGTCCAACGATATATGAGACAGATACTGTGCCATTTGCTTTCCCCAAAAACCAGTTATTATTATTATTAAACTGGAGCACTTGAAACGCATAGTAGCTTTTCATTTTCTGCCTTTAACGATGTCAACTGATTACTCCAAATGGCGGCGATATACAAAGGGGAATATTTTTTACTGGTTAAAGCAAGTGCGGTAAGTGCAGGTGGCTCGTACACGAAGATGGACATTATGCACCTGCTGTGCGTCAGTAATTAGACGGTTTAGTAAGTAAAACAACTAATCATTTTTTAAATTTTTTTGCAATAGTGATCAAGTGCGAATTGCGAAATTGAAGGCCGTCAACAGCTCCGGTGATTTCTGTTTATAAACTTTGTTATTCGCCAATATGGTTCGATATATCTAAAGTCAATAATGCTCATATGACAGCTCAAATTAGTTGGAAGCGCGATAGTGTCACTTCACCCGTGTCAGAACTAACATTGAACGCCGCGGCGTATGGAATGTGAGATTGGCCGCGGCGGCGCGAATGCTCTACTCCGTTGCTGAGTACGTAGAGATTGCAATCGCTCGCGAGTGTGAAAATATGCGTGGAGCTCGCACCCAGGTTGTACGCTGCTTAGAATCCCGGCTGTCGAGTGCCAGCTCGTCCTTCCATCGCATCTGTATTTAGTCGACATGTGACGTCAGGATTACTCCTTCTGCAGAAAAGAAACCTGCCAACAAACCGTTAATTCAGAGGCAGATGTCCTCGCATACATCTGGTGTGGCCAAAAGCAAGACAGAAATGAATTGCCAGCGCATATGAAGTGCGCCAAACTTCATTTCAGAGCTCACTTTTAAAACACAGTGCCACCTATGTCATATGTGTCATTACCAGGACTAACGAGGCGCAGTTTACAACGAATGCGAATGTGAGCTTGCGCAACGCAAGTTATTAGTGCAGAGGAATACTACACTGGCTACGGCAGCCCAAGCGCCAAGTGAGACGGGCAGCAAATGTTTGATGTACCAATGATCTGGGCCATATTTCTAGCCTTTACTTCATAGACAGACAACTTACTATAAAGTAGCAGACAGACTGCGTTCTAAAGGGAACCGTCTCGTATCTGCCGCACGGCTGAAGATGGCTTTATGACAATAACCTTTTCCTAGCATGGTGGAGCTATGCGGGGTTTTTAATTTGCCTGCTGGTGCGTTTACCGGCGGGTTCTTTTAAAAAAAATATTGGGTGCAGTGAAATCTCTTTGTCTTCTGAAGTTCAGCAATTTTATACTTTTTAATTGGTTTCTCTGGATATATCTTAAAAATGAAATTTTCTCAACTGAACGAGCCACCCTCGAAGATTTGAAGAGACCTGTGAATATATCAACTTAAAGCATCCTAAGATATACACTTTTATCTCAAGCAAGCGCCATGACTTACCGCTTTCTTTTGTGCATCGCAACGAACTGGAAGAAATATGAGCGCGTCAGGCCAAAATTGCGCGCTGCCGTCTCAAATAATAACTTTTTCGCGTAGTGCCCGAAGGGTGCTGCAGGCAAGTGAAAGGCCGAAATAAATAAACAAAATTAAATCGTAATTCTTGTGCGACTCGCAGATTCTAAACATCTGATGTCAAGATTTATTATCCATGAAATACACTTACAAAAAAATCGACGCGTCTGCTACACCACAAGGCAGAGCTATCGAGGCGCCTTGTGCGATACAACCCCTTACCAGAGTACCAAAATTTTTCCAGCGGTAAAATTGAAATCGTTTATTTTAGCTGTCAGGCCGATGCCACATAACAGAAATGAGCGCTTCAGCGAAACTACTCGCACATATTAAGATAATAGCGCCACTAAAGCTCTGCCTGGTAACAAACTGTCACTGATGCGTGGCCTACGCTCATTGCAAAAGCTAAGTGATCAAATAGACGACAACAGAAAACGCGCTCCGTTAGTAACTGCAGACGAAGCGCGCCAGACCAGCGACAATGATGGTTCTCGACATCGACGGCCGCGTAGTTGCCGATTACTGCGGTTGTCCTTGCGCTAAGCGACAAAGGAGAAGAGAGCAGCGATCATGGTCTATGTCTGGTTTCGGCGTTCCCCAGCTGAGGAAAATAGCGGAGACGAGGCAGTCACTGCAGCATGTCACAAGCAGCCATTATACTTTTACTAGACTTCCTACACTCCTCATTCGTTGTGTTTAGTCTTCTTGCCCAACAAAACAGCCGATTTTGTCGCGATGTAACGCTTTTGAGAACGAATTTTTCCCAACTTTGAAGTGTACCATGATATTCATGGCTTCTCCGTGGCTACGAACTCGCTATTGACAAACACCACCGGTCTTTGATAATGCAAAGTCCATTTGCAAAACTCAATTAAATTGGCTAGATTATTAACTTCACTTTCAAAATCTTGTGCGCCGCTGTTGGCAATTGGTGCCTGAACAGATGCTTCTCCGTCGCTCCGTTCCGTCTTTCTGCCTTGTGTCTCTTTTCGTGCCTGTAACCAAAGATGTACAGTTGCCAACATGCCCAGCAAGACGTTCTTTTAAGATTTTCCTTGATTCTCGAAGCCTTTTCTTTTTCGTTTTCTTGTGCACTCGCTGGAACACACGAAAAAATAAGCGCCTTCGTTTTTCCACCAGAGTATACTGTCATGTCGCCATAGCAAATAGTTATGTAATCCGCTGCGGTGACTCAGTGCCTTTGGCGTTCCCAAGGTTGTGGGTTCTATCCCGCGCGCGGTAGCCGCATTTTGATAGAGGTGAAATGTATGAAACGCCAAAGTGCTATACGATGTCAGTGCACTTTAAAGAACCCCAGGCGCTCCAAACTAATCCAGAGCCAACCACGACGGTGTTCTTCAAGCCTCTTTGTCGCTTGAGGTTGGTAAAAGCCAAAATTTGCTATTTAGAAACAGTCGTGCATGCTGACGCAAATACTTTTGTTCTAATAAGCGAATATTTTTCGTGCTTACTGCGAGCTGATATAAGCAAATAAACTTTCGTACGCAAACTTACCGCACTTACTTTTCAAGTAACGTACGCCTAAATTTGATTCTCCTTGCAGAAATTCGCTTCATTTAGTAGGGTGGCCATCGTTAATACAGAGACTGTCTCTAACCTGTGTGCTTTTAAGAGCCTGGCCTTTTCATGGGATGGCAATTTATTTTCACGGAACATGTAGTCGGCCCGTGTCTGTGCTGTTAAGTAAAATTAATATATCGTGGCAGCGCAGTGCGCAAAGCAGGAAGCAGACTTTTTTAGCTAGAAACTATCTGATATCGATTTAGCATAGCCATTACATAGAAGCAGACCTATACCTCACCATCACCAATAGATACAACTGGAAATTGGCAACGGAGTACCTTTGTAGAAATATTAAGCCTAACTCTTGTGCATTTAATACCACAATGCTTCTTAGGCATGCACAGAAAAAAAAAACTGCTCACATGAGCACAAACGCTGTCTCGATCGCAGTGCTTTGCATAACGAATCCGAATGCAAATGGTTCGCCTTGGCTGAAATTACCGCCATTACGACTAAAAACGCTCTCCGAGTTTCGATAGGTTCGCTGATTGCAGCGTCAATCTTCCAAAGGCCATTCCCGCCACGGTGTTCTATACTAGCTCCTTGCTGCGCTGTTCTTAATTTGCCGCCGCTTATCAGAAATTGGCGCGCAAGCTGCGCGTGCACAATTGGCTGCGCGTGAGCTCTGCTTTTTCTTCGAGCACGCTGATGCGGGATGCGTTCAGGTTCCGTACGAAGCCGAACATCTGCCGAGTATGCCTTGCCGAGTATGCTGCCACCTGGTTTTTGATAATAAAAACGAGTGTAATTTGCGACCGGCTTTCGTAAAACATTTTATATATATGTATGTGTGTGTGAGCGTGGGGGGGGGGGGGGGCGGGTTGCCCTTTACTTTTTATTGCCTGCTTATGTAGTACGTTCTAAATAGGGGTATTTAAAATAAAATTAAAAATAAATAATCACAAGAGCAATGAACAAAATGAGTTATTCTAGTTGAATAAAGCAAAACTTACCCGAGGTTAGCCTCGGCTCAGTAGTGAAAATAAACTATATGTTTTTGCATTCGTTTCCAAGATTACTCGCGAATGACGCAGCGCCACGCGCAGCACTGCTGCTGCAAAATGTACGAAGCATTCCGGAGCATAATTCAGCGTTACAGCTGTCGTTTGGTTATACTGCACGTCATTCGGCGTCTCTAAAGCACGTGAACAGATGATAATTAAATTCGCATTAAACGCTTGGATATTATGACTTGTATGGGTTAATTTGCTCAAAATTTTCAGTTTCTATTCAAGTTCATAGCTGTAAGCAAAAACCACATGCCTCCGCAGTGGACAGCCTTTGCATGATACACTAATGGGGATAATTGATTAATACTTGGGTATACTAGCAGCTCGTCAGATACGATCAATCATTCACAACACAGCAAATGTGAAAATTATGGCAGTTTTCAGCCACACTTACAGCAGCAACTGTCCGCCGCGGTGGCTGAGTGGTTATGGCGCTCGGCTGCTGGTCCGCAAGACGCGGGTTCGATCCCGGCCCCGGCGGTCGAATTTCGATGGAGGCGAAACTCTAGAGGCCCGTGTGCTGTGCGATGTCAGTGCACGTTAAAGAAACCCAGGTGGTCGAAATTTCCGGAGCCCTTCACTACGGCGTCTCTCATAGCCTTAGTCGCTTTGGGACGTTAAACCCCCATAAACCAAACCAAACCAAACAGCAGCAACTGATGATATTGCTGTAACCATGGATAGAAACTGTTCTAAATGTAAGCGCTTCGCATGGATATTTTACTCTTTGAGAAACAATGAAGCAAAGTGTAACAGGGAATGTTGGAGCGAGTTGTGGCATGCTAATTTAGTTAGCATGATAAGACAAGGTCAAGTATCTAGAGAGCAAAACCGCATTTCATCGAAGCTGATGTAAATGACGCTGAATAAAAAACAAAAGTGACATCGCCTGAATATGTTGAAGGGTACGACGGGTCCTTTTAGAGTGTATATAAACCAGTTGTAGCATTAGCCACGCTAATAGCTTTGAAGTTGTGAAAATGCATGATCACCGAATAATAAAAGCTACTAAACCATTTTTGGACACTACGTTCTTTTTTTAAGAGATGCTACGCAGGTGATTCAAAGTGAACTCCTCCTTTTGTTTTGAAGCAAAGAGAACACTGCTCTTTTGCAGCGTAGTGCGAAGATAATTCCACAACAAAGGTGAAGATCTGGCCGTGCTTAATCTGTTAGTTTTGTGAAGCTGAACACCGGTGTGTAAATAGCTCTCACCTCTAAAGAGGCCATCCATAAACTTCACACAGATAAAGAATGCACATGGTTCATCGGACGTGTTTAAACCAGTTACTCCCTCTTTATAGCTGCGGAATATTTAACTAATGACGCTTAAGTAGGAGAATTGTATTTTGCGAAATTTAAAGTCAGCAGCGAAATAGTCACTTTATGAGACTCGCTATTCAATGAATATATGCCGACGGCAGCACAAAGCAGCACAACTTTATAGGAGCTCAAGAACCGAACTCCAGTTCACAGAACAAACCTGATGCTCTTCTCTTATTCTTTTTATTGTTATGTACAATTACATTACAATGCTATTGAAGCAATGTGCAATGCTACCGAAGCTAGTAAAAAAAAAACGCTTCCACGGCAGGCTAGTCAGTGATGCCTCTTTAACACCACCGTAAATCTGCGTTCCATCCAATTCCAAGTGAGCCCTTTGTCCTCCCCTTGTCAGATTGTATTTGCACTATGTTCCTTCCTTTCAGGGGGGGCGCGCCACACGTTTCTTTGTTCTTGTATTTGTCTAGCTCCCATTTCACTTTTTCTGTTGATCGAGAAGCCTTCCTACCGTTCTGATTTAACCCTGGCCCGTCGCAGCCTTCACCACGGGACACCGGTATTTTGCGAAATCGTTTTGCGGGCAATCCCCGACTGCGGGGGCAGCTGCCAGTGGTCGTGATTGGAATACCTGCCCGCACAATCCTTGACTCCTTTTCACTGCGTGTGTTTGTGACCGTCCTCCGCATTGCTCGCCTGGATGCACCTCGGAATTGACTCGCCCTTATCCCATTCACTCCTCTGGAGCGATTTTTTTTTGTTTTTTTTCTTCTTATCGGTCATCGCGCTAGCGCAGGAAATCCCCGGAAATCACGGATGGCGTGAGATATCTTCGGCGCTCTAGGATTCTCTGATACGCACTGCTTGAGTATGCGTTATACTTTTGTTGGTTTTTGAGGGGTGTTCGCATGAAAGAAGTTTAGCTTTAAAAGTTGAAAAATTTGAAACAGCAGCGACTTTTCTGTGTTGATAATGTAGGCGCAAGCCAGAAGTATACTCATCGATTTTTCACGGAAAGCATACGCGAAGCACTGTGATGTCTGCACTCGAAAGGTTTCATACCTCATCTTTTGGCCAAAAGGAGCAGTTCTCAAGAAAATTTGGTGCATCGGTGGGAACTGAAGTTGTGTTTTACTTTTGAGCGCGGAACCATCTTAGTTAATACATAAATGAAGCACTTATTTTAAAGAAAAATATCCTCATACGCTTCCGTTTCTGAGAGGAGCGTAAAGCCTGGGGAAACTACTTCATGTCACATAGCACGGCATCCAAAGGGGGTACACCTGCCACCGCTTTGGCTCAGTGGTTATGGCGCTCGTCTCCTGATAATCAATGATAATTAGCGTCCCTAGTAAGTTGCTTTGGGACGTTAAACCTCAAAAAACCAAAACCAGTCAAAGGGGATACATCAAAAGAGGCAACATGATATCCAAATTAAATAGAACTAAGTTGAAATCGCTCACGAAATGCTGATTGGAGGTTTAGAAAAACTGGTGTAGTTTGCGCGCTTATAAAAGTTAGTTGAAAGCTAAAACCTCTGAGAGACACGTACATAGGTTTCAGCTGCACATTCGCAGTTGGGGGGCAAAAATCGGCTTTTCTAATGCATGAAGCTACATCTGTTCACGAAGTCAGCGCTACATACCGAGACACCTCATTATTAAAGAGCAAAGAGCAGGTGGAGGATTCTCGTAAAAATGACATAATCGCTCTCAACTGCCGGCACATCGATTACCACTTAGGCTATACGTCATAGGTTAAGTGGACGCCAGTCTTTGGCGTCACTTGAGCGCAGTGTTGTAAATGAGTCAAGCGGTTAATTTTTGCCAGTAACATGAAAAAGTGACATGTGAATAGTTGTAACAAAACAAAGCCTGCAGTTACATCTCTATTATATAAAGATAAATATTATATGCAGAACATATCCGTGCTCCTCAAAACTGCTCCCCTATGCCTTATTTCGCTTTTCTGGATCTTCACGCAATCACAGCAATATGTCGTGTTCTTTTCTGAAAGCAACAGCTTAAGACGTTTAAACTCGGGTATACTCTCTGCTGTTCCGTATGCCTACTAAAAAGCTGCAGTATTGTCCGCAGGCGGCAAAAGTGAACGCTCGCATTATTAACGCAAAATTCGCAACTTACCCCACCTTCTACGCTGCTTTTATCGTAGCGCTTTAAAAGCCAACTGGCTTGCACAAGAAAATTCACAAAAACAGGCTAAATTCGGTCTACTAGATACATTACTACACGTATGAAGGGCCAACGCTTGCGCGCTTGAACCGCGCAGGCAAGTAGGATGATATGGCCTCGTGTTGGGATGCCCTGCACTGATTAAAATTTCTGGCAAATGTAAGTGAACCGGCAGCGGTGACCAGCTTTATTAAGAATTACGGCGGTTGGTTACGGCACAAGCGAGAACCAACAGGATTTAATCTTCTGCCTGCGCGGAGCTCAAACCTTCCTGAAGCCGGGTATTTTGAAGCCTATGAACAAAAGCATAATGTCTAACAGCCTAATTACGCGACGTAGCCACTGAAACTTACATTCAACTTTTGTTTCACGTTTTCTGGGAGCTTGGCGCACTTTCATTTCTGTCGTCAGCCGCTAGAGAGTTGATCCCCAACACTAGCCCAGCTTGGCTCTTTTAATTCTTGAGCTTGTGGTCGCATTACCATGATAGAAGACTAAGACTGCCTATCCATGACAGTAACGTTGATCCAAAGCAGAACTGTGACTCTCTTTTAACTACGTTCGAGGTGTCATACTACTGAAAATGAATAGTGGGAGAGGCAACGACTTTAATGAATATGCATGTTTTCAAGCTAAATAAAGACGAAAAGTTCATTCAAAATCGGTGAGGTAATAACGATCCTTATTTTTTTTGTTCCACGTTGTCCCACATAAACTGACTTAACTACCGGTTCGGATATTCAGCGCGAAATTCGCGCATAATATTTCTGCTTGCATGATATTTAAATACAAACATGCAAACCCTTGGCCGTGAAATGCACCTTTGTGAGGGCCACATGCGATGAGGTGATCTAATGACTAGAGAGTGCATCACGCAGAGGGGGGGGGGGGGGGGGGGTTGCGGGAGAAGGCTTGCCGTACCATGTCCTGAACCAACCCTCTGCGTTAACAGGCGTTAGGTCACCGCCAGCAGTTCTACAGTTTAAACTTTTGCAAGAAACAAACTCAAACAATAATACAACCATGAACGATTAATAACTATTTTCAAAGGAATGGCGCATCCACAATGTAGTATGCCAAAGCGAAAAGCATTACATCCACGGCCATGTCTAACAATTCATCAGAGAGCTGTATTTTATCACACAACTGGTCACAGTGCCATCAAATGCGTTTGCTGTTATTCGCAAGGATGATCAGATGTGAACACGACGGTATGAGACTGTTAGTTAGGCATGCGGATACAGCATATCATTCAGACTTCTGTACAATACTAGAAGCAAGCTGCTCTGGCTCATGTTCCGCTTTATACTGACAAGATGGTGAAACTTGGACACTTACATCAGTCGTAGGGCTCATGCCGGCAAACAGTGCTGTTATACGCGGAAAATTATTATATTTCGTTTGCTGACATAGGCTGAAACATTTTGCTTGGCGTATAAAATTCATAGTAAACTCCTGGACAGTGATTTGCATTTACCCCAACGAATCTATTTTCCTTAGTTAAAAGCAGGTCCCCTCATAATTTTCGCTCCCAACAGAGGTCAGAACACACTTGTGAAGCCTAACTAATGTGAAATCACGTTAACAATCTACGCAAGAAACCCATTATTTATAAACTAAGAGAAGACAAACTCAATTATATAAGCTGAGCAATAAAATTATTGCTGAAGAAGCCAAACTTGAAACGCAAGATTAAAAGTATCCAAGTGGATTGAGCACAGAGCAAGTTGAGCTGTTGCGTAGCTGAGATTTAGTCTTTTTATGTCGACTGCCGTTGAGCAATTAACGCAGCAGACACCGCGTACTCGGAAAAGGTAATGCTTTTCATTCACTTTTCTTTAATTCTTTTCTTTGCAGGCGCATCGTCTAGTCTTCTTGAGAGCGGTGGACGTGGCCCCACGATCGTTCTGGAGCCTCCCACTGTGGTTGAATTCGCAAGTGAGACGGGAGCCGTGCTTCCTTGCTCTGCTCAGGGACAGCCCCAGCCGACCATCCACTGGGAGAAAGAAGACGGCAGCTCAGCCACCACGGTGAGGAAAGTGCGTAGGCGCAGACGCGTAGGCTGCACTATGAGAAAGAGAATGAGGGACGGAAGGGAGGTTAAGCAGATAGAAGTTCCGGTTCGCCATTATTCCAGGGAAAAAGAAATTGGGACCTAAATGAGGGACAAGAGAGAAGAAATAAACGAGAAACATTCGATTAATGCCGCGATTAAGGCATACGCTGCGCCCAAGTCATCATCATCAGCCTGACTACGCCGACTGCACGGCAGAGGCCTCTCCCATGGCTCTCCAACTAACCCTGTCATTTGCCAGCTGCGGCCACCGTATCCCTCGCGAACTTCTTAATCTCATCCGCCCTCCTAACTTTCTACCGTGCCCTTGCTACGCTTGCCTTCTCTTGGAGTCCACTCCGTTACTCTTAAGGACCAGCGGTTATCTTGCCTTCGCAACACATGCCCTGGTTAAGCCCATTTCTTCGTTTTCATTTTGACTAGGATGTCATTATGCCGCGTTTGTTCCCTCACCCACTCTGCTCGCTTCCGGAATCTTAATGTTACATTTATCACTTTTTTTTCCATAGATGGCGGCGTTGTCGTTAACTTGAGCTGAACCCATTTCGTTAGCCTCAGGTGCCTATATCGGCTCCCGCGGACCGCTATAACTGCGACGTTCAAAAATTAAGCTCTTGCGTTCGATGGGGTCTAATCGTTTCTGTTCTTTTTACTATACCTGAAAGCACGAAGGAACAGTAATCTTTTGCATATTGTCGCGAACATTCGCACATCTTATTTTTTGTGCCCCTTGTTCAAATTCACCAGCCGCGCCTTATAAGTTTGTCACGCCAGAGGCGGGCAGGTTTCTCTAGTTTGATTGCAGTGGCGCGGAACTGGTTCTACGATATTGGAGATTACCGTAGATTATGTGGACACCTTATCTGGAATGTTCGATGTCAAATTTCAATTCAATGCGATCGAGAGCGATGCCCAGCCTGATCTTTGTCGACTCCGCTGCTCATTTGCTGCTATTACCGCCATCAAGTGCAGTTAATGCGACAGAAAATGTTCGCCCAACAAATTGTAACATTTGAAAGCTTGTTTATAGAGTTCAACGTCCCAAAGCGACTCGGGCTATGAGGGACGCCGTAGTTGAGGGCTCTGAATAATTTCGACCACCTGGGTTTCTTTAACGCGACCTGACATCATACAATACACGAACATCTTGAACTTCGCCTGTATAGAAAAGCGATCGCCGCGGTCAAGATCGGACTCGCCTCTTTCGGGTCAGCTGCCGAGCACCGTAACTACTGATCCTTCGCGGCGTCCTGTTTCCTTTGAAAGGCTTCAGCGATTACCATAGTGCCCGACTGGCGTCATCGTTCATAAAAATCTTTCTGAGCAGGTTATTTCGTTCCATTGGAGAAGAAACACATATGTTCGTGTTTGATAAACGGTCCTTTGTTACTCAAGCCGGAGACTTAGTGTTCCTTCCAACATCCAACACTAATAACTTGGCGTGATTTCCTGTCCCCACCTTAATGTCATCTTATTATGACACGGACTATTTCGTTGTGATCTGATGGCCCATTGTTTTGCACTACTCTGGACGAACTGTTACATGACTAATTCAGCCTCATCGCTAAAGCTCCGGCCTCATTTGCCGTTCTGGGGTTAAAGGTTGGCCGGCGCCAGTGCATTAATACCCACAATACTCGTGGGAAGCATGAATGCGCAACTCTGCCGTACTCGAATGGGGGTACCTTGAGCCCAAGGTGTTTCTTAACGAATAAAGGAGCTCTATTTTTGGAATAGTCGGCTTCGTAAATAGTATTTCATAAGTCAATGGTGACCCCGCTTGGTGTTCTTTAGATTGTCCGTCATGCAGATAGTACAACCACTCAACGACCTTGGCAGCTTTAGCATTGTGGGAAATGATAAAGGCAGACCATATTTTTCGAAAATCGCTTCTGATGCTTTAATCAATTGTTTTGAAATAGCTGTTGCCTGTAATTTTTCTTTCGTTATTACCAATTTACCCTGTTACCTATTTAGATATTACAGGGGGTTTAGCCCGGATATGTGATCAGTACACTTGCCGATAACAACCGCACAAAGCCAGTTTGAATTTAAAATAAAATTAAATTACTTTTTCGCACAAAAATCTTTGCTACAAGTATAAAAACCTAATTAAAGTTGTCTCTAATGAGGAAAGAAAATGAACTAGATTACAGATTGATGAAATTCTCCTTGGAGTCACATTTTCTTGTTATGCAGAGGCATACCGAGTGCTTGTACTCGGTCACGAACAGAGATGAGAAATTCCTTGGAGGGTTCTCTTTTACAGGCTTCTGGGTTGCCAATTTCTCTTTCAGGTGCCTGATCTTCGGGAGACTCGGTCCGACGGCTCCCTTGTGTTTCCTGCATTCAGCACTTCCCAGTTCCGACCGGAAGTCCACTCTTCCACGTACCGCTGCGTAGCCACCAATGCCTACGGATTGGTCAAGAGCCGCCTCGCACACGTTCGAGGAGGTGAGTGCCAATCATGCTTTTGCATCACTGATGTATGGCGCTTGCAATCCGTTGCACAGGACGCGCTTCTGCCGTTGAGACTGCCGCATCTTAGCAATAATATTTTGGCAAAGCATCACGTGGGAATAACCCGAACTCGTAAAGACGCTTACAATTTTCGCACAGGACAGGTTGAAAGAGCTTAGCTACAGACTCGACTTGTTATGAGAACAGAGTTCTACTCGCGTTTTACTTTGAACTAATATTATCAATTGCGTGCGTTAGTAAACAGTCAGGACATAATGGTGTCACCACTAGCTCAAATACGAAGACAGGAAGCAAAGAAAAATTTGGAAGTGCTATAACTGCAATTACAGCTATCAGAATTCAGCTTTGCTTTGTTCATAATATATTCTGGCTGGCGCACGATGAGCTGTGCGAATATTCCGGTCGATCAGTTTACAACTGTAATGCGCCAAGATGGAGACAACGTGCGCCATTCACTAACCATCCAGCCGATCGGTTATTATTAATCCTGTATTCGAGCAGCCCCTGTCGCAGTGCTGAAAACTCGCTTGCCTTCACTGTGTTCTTTCAGGTCACGGCAGAACACTTTACTCGGAGCGCTGGCACGGGCATGCCGGCTGTGCTAAGTGGGCTTCGAAGTGTTTCTTTTATTCATTTCAGGAGGGTTCGTAAAGTAAGCCTTGCACGAGGCTGTAGTGTTCTTGTGATCACCTTAGCGGAACGATTTTTCTTTCTGGGCGATTTTACATTAATACTTTTCTTAAAATACATACTGTAGGATGTGACTTATAGAAGAAGAGCTCGTCCGGGCCACTACCGTATCGTGGGTGCATTTTTCAACAATCTAAAGTTTCCCTATAGCTGCTTGGTGATTTGTACAGCGGCAAGCTGTGTATATGTGATATCTAGAAGCAAGCGAAAGTTTGTCCGCGGGCCAGGGAAAGTGGGTGAGAGTAAAGATATAAGCTCGGAGCGCTACCATCCTCTTTAGGGTGGGACATGCGTTCACGCTTCATCAAGCAAACACCCTTTGCAAGCATCCCGAGTGGCACGCTTCGCGCAACCTTTGTGGTAATCGGGTGATTTACGCCTTGCTCGTAGGTGGGAGATCGGAGAATGCAAATATGCGGTTGGTTGAAAAGAGAGGAGCTCGTGCATGAACGCTGCGCGCAAACACTTCGCGCAGAGAAACGCGGCAGTCTATGTCCATACATTCAAAGACCAAAACGCGCAAAATCACAACATAACCTACTGGGCGCACAGCTCCCCCTGAGTTGGGCGTGTTAAGTGCCATAGCGTAAACTGTACACAAGTTTTGTTATCTCTCATATAGATAACATTCTTCCGCCTGTATTACGAAATGTTTTCTGTCGTTCCTGCATTGAGCCCATAACCATAATTAGTTATAGGTATTCATGGCAGTCCTCGGCGCTTCTAATTGTTTCTCTCCATGCCCTTGTAGAGCCATTACTGTCATTTCAGGCATGCAACTCATTAGTTGCGTTTCAGCCCTGTACACTGTCGCTCCATTAGAACGACATTTCAACTTCGTCGCGCTGAAACAGTTTGCCAATACTGGAAAAAAACAAAAAAAAAACATGTGTTCTGTGTTACCTGCACAGGGAATGAAGTAAGTGCTGAAGAAGCAATAAAGAGGGCTATACTTCCACATTGGCGCACGACAAGACCAGAAATTTTTGGAGTAGCATCGCAGTTCTTATGTCTGGCAACTTCTTTCCTAAATCTAGTTAATTCTGTGGACAACATCATAAACATAAAACTTGAAGAAGTAGCTCGGTGGCATTCGCGACTATCCCGTTTGAAACGGGGTGCTCGTTTTTTTTTTTCGATACCTGATCGCGTCTGTGAAGAGGTATCGCATGAGAGCGCCAATTAGTAATTACAGAAGAGTTCTGCTAGTTAAACTGTTGAATTGGACGTGGTTGCAATGGAGGCGAGCAGCATCGGCAGCAGCAGCAGCAGGAAGGTCGTTCGATTCCTTGGGCGTTTGTACGAAAAATGAGGAATGATAGGCTGATTAACGGCCTGAAGGTGTGCCTATGATCATGTCTGGCTAGGTGACAGGAGTGAGCGGTGTGCAGGTAAAATAGCAGGGTTACGAGGGTATACAGATGCAATAAGAATAATAAAAATTGGTAATTGGGGAAAAAAGAAACTCAGAAGGGCACTTTGACTTCTTAAGGGCTGTTAAGGCGAACAGCGTTAGTGTGTCATCGTGAGCGTTCGAACTCGACGCAGGTTGGGCACTGAGAAATGAAACAAAAAAACGCCTCTGAACACTGATTCTACAACCACTGAATCCAGAAAGGCCCGCAGGAAGCACTCGGACACTAGGTTCGAATATCTGTCGCGAACTAATCTCCAACCTAACTAAGAGACGTATGCTATACGCCATGAGAAATAGTATGACACCACCTGCAACTATGTGCGACAAAGTGTTGCGTCACAACTTTCATACGAAAATTGTTCTTGGGGGGAAAGGAAGTGAATGTGTACCTGCCTCACATCTCGGTGAACACCACTACCACCCCTGAAAGGATGAGGTTGAGTATGGGAAGGCATACAATTAAATGGGCGTATATCGCCATTTCCAATCCCTGCCGCAAGCTTGCCTCCAACTTCACAAGCATATGTACGCCATATGCAACTAGAAACCGTTCGACACAACCCGGAACACTCTATAACAAGCGGTTGCTTCTAATTTAGGTACAAATGTAGACGAGAAAATTGGCGCCACATTAAGGTCAGCCAGTGGTGTATATATATAGACGCACGACTTGTGTATGATTGTCTGAAATGGTGGTGCTCTGCTTGGTGTGGGCGTCCTACGGCTGCTTGATGACGTCACCGTGTTGTTTTTATTGCTGGGATTTTCTGTGCTATCTGCGAGTACACACACTAACATACTAACACATTCCACATGCTCTTCCCCTAATGGATATCTCCAGATGAAGATCGGAACCGCGGCAGAGGGTAAAGCATCAAGAGGAAGTGAACTAGAAGGAATGGAGACAGAAATGCCGTAGTGGTTGGCTCCGGATTACTTCTAATAACCTGGACCTATTTATCCCTCTCTGACATCGCACAGCACGCGGGCATTTTTAAATGGCGGCAGCGTAGAAAAGTGGCCACCGAGACTAGGATCCAATCCCGCATTTTGGGTCAACTAAATCTCCATTGCCAGCATGCAACTGCAGTATAGGAATTGGGCTCTTCCACAAAGATAGCTCTATGGCTCGCACTCCAAAGCATTCGCGTCGAAGGCCTTACAGTAAAACTCGAGCACCTCTTAGAGGTCGCAGTGCGAAGCAACGAGGATTAAACAAGTAGGATTACCCTTGCAGGCATGTCATCGTGCGTGAACTAGACCTGGCCTGAAACAGCAGAAAAAGGTTAAAAGTACGTAACTGCGACTTTTTGTGTAAGTTCACACAACGGTTCCCACTGTGTAACACGAGATTCAGAGACAGCAGTTTGCGATGGTGAATATAAAATGACTTATTAATTATTAATTTTCTTCTCATCTGGTAGAGTGGACGTAACGTCTCAATGTTGCAAGGCATGATGTCACTATGTTCGCACCACTCAGAGTGGAATGATGACAGATCGGCGTGTAGGGTATAAATACAAGGCGGAAGAATTGGGAAAAATGCCGTTAACAGCTGCGCACAACAGTACTTAGTCGGAATGAACTATGACGCGCAGGTTACTGCATTTCTCTGCTGACCAATCACCACAGGAATCAATATCTGCTCTTTAATGTTTGAATATAATGAGCAAGCCAGAGGCATCATAATTCGGCAAGTTTTAATTGTACTCATATCGCATTGCACCCGCTACTCTACTGAAACCACTGACGTACTGAAAGCTGAAATATTTTAGCCCGACGGCTGAAGGGATGCATCAACATGACTTCCTGCAATCGGATAATAAGGGCTTCACTACGATGTAAAAATTTGCTTAAGCCCAATAGTGTTTTCACGAGGCTGACAAGCAAGCAGTGAACGCCAGTCTGTCACAATGAAAAAAAAAAACAGCTGTCCGTTGTCGGCATCATGGCAAGTGAACTCCTGTCATCAATGTCTTAAAGCTTTCAACTAAACATGCCTTTATTGGACATCGCTAAGCGTCGACTACTTTCTCTGACACTTTACCAAACAACGTCAATAAAATAATTCGTGATTAATTGCGATAACGCTTGACGGAAAGGCAGATATCTGTCTGTTGTTTATAGCTCTTAATATTCCCGATCTGCACTGTGCGTCCGGTGTAACGCTGTCTTCCACGAATAACGCGGCAACTGATCAGAATAGTAGAAAAGAAATAGTAGCATCAGATAGAGGGAACCGAATGAAACCCCCACGCCAAGCTTGATGACTGTAGAGTGAGTAGGTAATTATTATATCGAATTATAGCGAAAAAAACAAAAACAACCAGATGCGTTGATATAGCGCGGACGGCGATATAGCGACGGGAGAGGGTGACGTCACAACCGAGGTCGTCATGGTAACGGCGCGCGCGCTGGTGGCGCCACCTGCGCGCCACCACCACAGAAGCTAGAAATCAGAGAAGTAAGAAGGCCAGAGAAGCAGACCGCAAGCGCCAACAACTTCATCTAGATCGAAAGTGTGGCAAGGTAGAAGCCTTTGGGAATGCCACTGGTATGGGAACCTGCGAAGCTCGAATCGCAGTCGGCAAGGCCAAAGGCTTTCGTCTTGCCGAACTTTAGATGGGCAAAGTGCTCGCATAACTTTTTTTGCTGCCATGCATGAGCTGTGAAATCTCTCCTGCGTCTGTTTGCTCTCGGAGTTAGGCACTGCAATGCGTACGTCTAATAAGCTTAAAGCGGATGAGAAACTGGACTGCGTGCGCGTTGAACGGGGCCTATTGTTTCGTCGTGCCATGTAGGCTTGCTTACCGCGAGCTTAATTTCATTGCCTTGTTTATAGCCAGGCTTCCTGCCGTCGACAGTAATCCCATGCAACGAGGCTTGGTGCACAGGCTAATCCTATTATCTCGCAGTGCTGGAAACCTACCCGGGTATAATCCTTTTCAGGATTAGAGGACAAAGCGTTGATGCCACGAGCCTGCCATAGGGCCACAGCACGCAAAAAACAAGGTGAAGCAGTGGCCTGGCTGCGCTAATTCCAAGCCGTAAACTGCGAGGATCCGGAAATGTCATCCTGTTCCACAATACCCTGTTTTAACCGACTTTCTGACCGCCTGACAGCATGTTTGGGCATAAACTTCCGGAAGACTATACTCTAAAGTTGCAAGAACTTTCGCATCGCTAAACCTCACTTGCATTACCGGTATCAGTTTTTTGCACCCTTTACGAAGGGGAAAATTTCCGACGGAGAGTCCGAATTGCTTTCAGTTAGCCTGTGCACATGCTTTTGCCCCAGATACCGTATTCTATGGCCTGCAGCTAAAAACTCTCTTCTTTTTAATACCACCCCTCATACTATATTCTTCTTCTCATTAGCACCTTAACTTGGCATCTCATCTCTCCACAGACCCCGTTGGCCTCATATTGCAATTTCAAGGACCCACTATTGAGCCAGGCATACAGGATACCCATGGCCTCTCTTCTTTCTTTAGCGATAGCTTTTAAGGGGACCTGTCCGAGCTCTTTCGGCACTGCCGTAACACCATACAACATTGATAGGTCTGCATGTAGTGACGCCCCACATGATGCCACTGCAATCCGCCATGACAATGCAACAAACGGAATCACGAAGACGAAACGGAGGTCACGAGTGACAGAATAGTGACGTCGCGAGCACTCAACAGAGGTGAGGGCAAACGAAAGTGAATAAAAGATGTTGTAGTCACCACCACCTACAACTGCTCCTGAATCTCGTTTTACACAGTGATCACGTCCTGTGAACTTGTCATTTTACCAAACAGCAAAGAATACTACAACTTCCATCACCATCGATCACTCTAGTTCCGCAACTACCGCCATCACCACCACCACCACAACTACTACTACTACCTCTACTACTACTACTACTACTACTACTACTACTACTACTACTACTACACTACACTACTACTACTACTACTACTACTACTACTACTGCTAGGAAAAATAATAAGAAATATTCTGCTCCCCCTCTTCATCTTGTTCTCAGTATATTAAAAACGCGAGGGGCTTGTACGATATAAATACGAGAAAACACCAATACCTCGTACAACGTGGTATGCACCAATGAAGGGTCAGTTGCACCTGGCAGACATAACCTCGGTAGGTACGCCGTTAAGTTCTATGTAAAAAACTAAGCCGCCGTTTTGGTAGCGGCACGAAGCCGACATAGCGCAATGACTCACTTGTCAGCTCTATGTTGCCTAGACATCATGGACCTGCAAATATCATCACTGCTGTCAGTCAGAAACACTCCGCAGACGAAGCATATGAGCGCACATAAAATAGAAAAACAGTCCAGTTTTCCTGAGGTAGCCGCCCTATTATCTCATTCCTTGCTACACAGGCTACATGCACGTTTTCTTCTGCCGAAATACTACTCGAAGGAAAGAGTTCAGAAGCTTCTGAGAGAACCAAGCCGTCAACGTCACCGGAATGAGGTTCGACGTAGCAGAGAATGAGGAGAGCCACCGGACTAGCGTTTAGATGTCTCGGTGTATGTGTGTATCAAGCGGCCTTTCATGGGTGTAAATCACAGTTAGAGCCTCTTTTGTGGGCACCCAATCAACAAAAAAGCTTGCTGCGGATACGGCCAAGCAGACATTCCCCACGCAAAGCACTCGGCCCGCTCCTCGCGGGCCCTCTAGAGGCAAGAACAAGGAAGGTGGCAGTCGAATGTCAGAGTTTATTACTTCTGCCGACGACCTGCTCTTAGCCAATAGACATTTTGTACAGAGGAGTATAAAGACTTCCCGCGGAAGTAAACAATGCTTGCTAAGTGAGGTATCAGTTCGCACATGGCAAAACCGTGTAGTGTAGTTGGAATGGCAGGCTATCGAAAAGAATGTCCTTAGGGCCGTTGTGCTAGCATAACTAGTCACCGTGGCAGAGGCTCCTTCAAGGCGATAACTTCAAGCGTTCATAAGTTTTACTAAGCATGAGAGGCCAGGTATTGGACTTGTGCCATAAATAGCGGCGGCAAAATTGGTGGACCGTGCTTCGGATCGGCAGCCAATGTGCTCAAGAACACCGTGCCTATGGCCACTTCGCCCATGTTTTTTGACGTTTATTTTTCACAGCAGTTTTCATGAATGTTCTTCTAACGGGACTGTACATTAGCGTTTTCTTGTAAGCTTTGTAAAATTGCTGCTGATCATGAGGTCACGGGGATATGACAACGGAAGATTATTCCCAATGGGGCAAAAATGAAGAAAACATGAAGTAGTCTATGAAGGGCCGGATATTGAATGAGGAGATTAACACTTATGTTACCTTTGTATTATTCTTACTTATATGAGCATGACTGGTCCATGCCCTATCCCGGCCCTGGTGGTCAAATTTCGGTGGAGGCGAAATTCTAGACCCCCATGTACTGTGCGATGTGCACGTTAAAGAACCACAGGTGGTCGAAATTTCCGATGTCATTCACTATGGCGTCCCTCATAGCCTGAGTCGCTTTGGGACGTTAAACAGCCGTAAACCATATAACGGAACCAGTGATAAGAAGGTTTACTGAAGCATCGCGGTGGATTAATTATAGTCATAGTAATGTGTGCTGAGGCTCTACTTTTTGCTGCGTCTAGGGAAACAATCTCTGTCGCGCAAGGGATAGAATTTGTAGATTTGTGAGAAGTAGAATATTGTTGTCCTTTAATATCCTCTACATTCAAAACATCTGTTTCAAATCATCAAATATGTGTTCCAACAATTTGAGCTACTTCACGTCGACATAGCTCATGGGCGAGAATCACTCATGTCGGATTCTCACGCTCGTGAGCTCCAGTCGGCCTCTTTAAAGCATTACGCGCGTGTAAAGCACAATCCCAGGGTAATCTGGCGCAGCTACAGAGAGTGCGCTGAGAATAGTTCTGCCGGCTTCGTAATCTCTAGTCTAACTTTAGGGCCAAGAAGACACTTCGTGGCTTCGGGTTTTCTTTCTGTTTTTCCCGTCTCCACAATTCGCTTTAATTTCTTGGTTTACGCTGATACAATGCAGTCATATTTTATATCTTAGATGATTATCCCTGTGTACGCAAGCTGGCGCATTGAAGAACACTTAATAAGAGTTTTGTTGAATCACTGCTATCTGTGCGCAGTAATGTTATTACGAAGCGTGCTTTGAGTTAATCCAAGTAACATGCGTTTCTTTTTCCAATCAGCGACCGGCAAAACAGCAAATGCGAGGGCCAATTTTACAACATTTAATTGTTCCCCTTTGCTGCTTTTGACACGATTTCTCAGTCTTTGTCCATGATTATGTTATGGTAGTGTTTTGGCACTGTGTTCAAGATTGCCAATAAAACTCATCGTGCAGTCTCACGCCTTCGTTTCAAGGCAGAGTGCTTCGCTTACTGGCAGTTCTGTATGCGTTTTCTAAACAGGAGTCAGCGCGAACAAGTTATTGTAGAAAGCAACTTCAGAAAATTGGTCTACCACAGTGTATTTGGCTGACATCCCTTAACTGTGCATTGTTAACTTTTGAACATGATCTTCAAAAATGCAGCCGATTACAGCTATACAAGGGCGTACGTACAGAAGTAGGTTTGGTTTGGTTTATGGGGGGTTTAACGTCCCAAAGCGACTAAGGCTATGAGAGACGCCGTAGTGAAGGCCTCCGGAAATTTCGACCACCTGGTGTTCTTTAACGTGCACTGATATTGCACAGTACACGGGCCTCTAGAATTTCGCCTCCATCGAAATTCGACCGCCGCGGCCGGGATCGAACTCGCGCCTTTCGGGCCAGCAGCCGAGCGCCATAACCACTCAGCCACCGCGGCAGCCCACGTATAAAGTAGGCTATGTGAAAGAGTTATACAGTTTCAGAGCTGTGTGACATTGCAGATCACAAGAATGAATCTGAATAAGATGCTCACCTTTTTGAAGACGCTAATGAGCCCTTTCCAAGCACTTCGCGCGTTACAACAACGCCTCTGGTGAATGTGCCTAACCACGACTGCCGTCCATGAAGATATAACGATACTTCGCTCTGCGTATCACAAGTAATAGAGGATGTAAAAGGGATAATAGTTTTCGCACTCCGTCCAAAAGCGAAACGAGCGGCCCCAGCAATTAAAAAAAGTATTTGCCTAAATATCTATCAAAAGAAGGTCAATCTGTGAGAGATTCTAGAGACGGTGGAGACCTCCTGTGAGATCACTCACTGCTAACGCTAACTCTAGCGGAAGGTCGTTTTTAGATTTCAATTTCACATACTGCTGCACCGAGGAGTGATGGAACGGTTTTCTTTATAGCATATGGCCCAGCATCTGTCCCAGTTCCATCGCTCCTACAAGCCCATGTACAGCGGCTTTTCGTAATATAAGACTTCCCTGAAGTATTATGTGACAGGCGGATACCTCGCCGTCTAAATGGGAATGATAATCGCCATGATGCAGGCAAGGGAGGCCACAAACCTCAAAAAAAGAAATGTCAAGAGAATGCAAGTAGCTAAAAATATAATTTTTAGAGGGATGTGTAGGGTGACCAAGTAGGATTGAGGGCAGAATCATCCCCATTGCATTGAGCGTCATGCGACAGTGTACCCTTTCCATTTCTGTGCTGTAATTTTGCACCCCGGTACACTGAAGACCATTTGTCTGCCGTCGTGATGACTTATCGATGTTACGTATTTTGTTACTTTCTTGCTTTTACCAACATCGCTTAGCTGTTTTAAGTTTTTGTGACGTGTTCATTTTCATCCAATTGTGCCCCCTGCAATAATGCCCTTGTGGGGCTGCAGGTACCTGTATTAATAAAAAAATAAATACATAAATACATAGTTAAATAAATAAATGTGGACATAAGGAGCAGGCCTGACGTGGCTACTGTAGGAGCAAAGCTAGAGGCACTAAGGCTCTGTTTTTTTTTGGCTTTAGGTCATGTGATAAAGAGAGGCAAAGAGTATATCGGGAAAAAGGTTAAAAATCTACACCGAAGATCAGAGGAGAGAAAGAAGACCAAAGAGGAGGCTCAGAATTGGAGGAGAGAAATCTTTGGGAGAAGTAGCTCTCAGTGGAGATAGCCTAGGACAGGATGAAGTAGAGGTCACTCATTAGAAACAGCGACCCTTCACAGACAAGTGAGTTTACGCTGAAGGAAGAAAAAGAATCACGCAGTAAGCCTTGCAGTAAAAAACTACCAACAATGTAATCAGATATTTTTGATCTGCTGCTAATTCACATTATTATAATGTACTGGCCCAAAGCCTCAAGATGCGCAGGTGCCGCCTTTTCCAAAAGTAACCGAGCCGCATGTTTCTGTTTCTAAACTGTATAACGGAGCCGTTACGCCACCCCTGAAGAGCGAAAGGTGTCATAACATGAGGGAAAGGGCTCACCTTCCTTTGCACACATCGATAGCTTTAAGGCTGCCATAAGTGCTTCGTTACGCGTCTAAGAAACAAACCACCTGCGCCCGGTTATTTCTGGCAGAAACGGTACATGACTTTCATTACAGATTTTCCTTATAGGACAAAGACCGTTCTATACATTGGGCCAACACAGGTCATATTTAACATATCCATGTAATTAATAATAATAATAATAATAATATAATAATAATAATAATAATAATAATAATAATAATAATAATAATAATAATAATAATAATAATAATAATAATAATAAAAAATTTTGGGGGAAAGGAAATAGCGCGGTATCTGTCTCATATATCCTTGGACACCGCAACCGCGCCATAAGAGAAGGGATAAAAGAGGGATTGAAAGAAGAAAGGAAGAAAGAGGTGCCGTAGTGGAGGGGTAAGAATAGTTTCGACCACCTGGGGATCTTTAACATGCTCTGACATCGCACAGCACACGGGTGCCTTAGCGTTTTGCCTCCATAAAAACGCAGCCGCCGCGGTCGGGTTCGAACCCGGGAACTCCGGATCAGTAGCCGAGCGCCCTAACCACTTAGCCACCGCGGCGGGTCTACGTGAGCGCGCAATAAATTCTTGTTGAGTCCACGCTGGCCCCACTTTTCTCAACTGCAAACGTCAAAAGCCGCCAGTTGTCCGAAAAAGAAATTTATAGGACAGTTACCACTGTGCAACGCTAGATTCAGAGACCGATGTTAATGTATTGACGTTTTGCTATGTGTTCAGATAGACCATATAAGAGCGACTGCATATTTGTATAGCTCCGGACCACTCTTTTTAGTTTCCACATAAACCCGTTTTCGGAATAGCTCTCCCCTCCATGCCGCCTTTCCTAGTCGCGCGGTGCCTCCGATGATCCTCTCCTCTGGTGGCGCGTTGCTCAGGAGCTGCCGCCGATTGACCATGCTACGCTCCTCCCCTCTGGCCGTACTCTCTTTCTGTTTTTACGGTAACCATCCTCCGGAAGGCTCCTGTGGTAACTACACTGCGATTATGTATTTCAGCGCTCTCGCAATACCAGTCTCCTTCCGGAGTAACCGTACTCCCTTCATTCCGGTGTTACTGCCCTGCATGTGGTTCTCGTGACCACCATCCTCCGCTTGTGCTTTACTTCCTCTCCATACCTTCCTTCTTACGCTGCAACCACCCTCTGGTTAAGCTTGCCTACGCTATCGCCACAACCCCTTCCCAATCGTTCCCATACCAATGAATCCTCCGGTTACGCTGACGACTACTGTAACCGCCCTCTGGTTAAGCTTTCCTATGCTGTCGCCATACACACCCTTCCAGTCGTTCGCATACTAACGTATCCTCCGGTTACGCCGACGACTATGACCCATACTACTACTTCTACTACTATTACTATTACTGCTACAGCTGAGACGCGAAACCCGGGAGCGGGTGCTTATGAGCGATCGCATACGAATCCCTCACTGCCTGTTATTATTTTAGTGGCACCAAGTGCATGGAAGACAGGAGAGTTAAGAAGTGGTTAAGCAGCTCTTTTTGAAGCTGGATTTACGGAGTGGGTCGGTGGTGCGGATTAATTCGATCGTCCTAACAACAGCAACTTTTCTAACTGGGATTCACGAGAGAGAATCTTGACCGAGTCCATTCCCACCTATACCAACCGATGTTGATTACAAGAGTGATAAGCACAAATATGCATGCTCATCTGTAGCAATTCATAATCTTCAGGTGAAATTTAATGTTTTATTCCGTGAAAAAGAAAAGAACATCTCTAGAGTGTTTGTTGCTATGTAATCACCAGGATGAGTGTCAAGCAAATTCAATTACTGCCAAAACAAAATTGCAACACTGACCCTATTGTTCATCAATGATGGAGGCGTTTTCTGCATATAATTCAGTATATCAGAGCAACAATGCTGTTAGCAAAACGTTCGCACAAATTCTATCACTGAAAAACTCACAGTAAGCGACATTAAATGCGCTAACATCGTCATGTGGCATTGGTAAAACGAAATTTCTCCGCAGCTCACCGTATATATATGGATGTCTTTCCGGACAAAGACGCGAGTACATTACAGAACAATAGAGGGATTGAGTTACCAGTTTTCTCCCAACACGACTTCAAGTGCTCTGATCACTCTCTTTCGTTCTCAATTATATTTCCCCTTTACTGCATTCGCCCATAGGTATGCGCATACCGATATAATTTCGTCCCCTCATGCGTACAGGGGAATTTTTGTTTACTTCTTAAAAACGGCCTCTAAAAATTCAGTAGAGGAATATGGTAAAGAAGAGTAGCCCCACTAACTAAGGGTTACGCGCACGTGTAGATGTAAGTCAGCAAATAATTTAAAATAAATGAACACATTGAGTACTAAATACAGCTAGCTGCTCTTAAACCCTTCTCCTTAATGATTTAAAAAATATATAAAACATATATGAACACGATAAAAAAGTAGAAGGAATCGGACAATGGCATTTACATAAAAGGTTACCAGAGACTCTCCGCTCTTTTACATTGTTTGCATTATGCATTCCAAGCAAACAAATGTAATACTTAAGATTATGCTGGTGTTTCGCAGGTACTAGCCATCACTCTATAATCAAATCAGCTCATATGAGACATGTTTAAGTTAGACATGAAGTACTTAAGAACATGCGGAGTCTGGTTTTGCGCATGGCCATTGCCCTACAGAACCAGAAGCTCTGACTGAATTAAAGGTGATAAAGAAAAATTGCCATGCTGGTCTCCTGAGAAATGCCTTTCATTTTCGCAATAGGAGCATTCGAGGGGAGTGTGGGTGATATCTTCGGTATCATGCCTTCAAGCATAGTTTAGGTCATCTGGAAAACTAATGCGAGGTAGACATTTAGCCGTTTCAGCTATAATTTTAACGGAATTGGTTTTTCTATTTGGACGAACAAAATGAGATGTGCAAGAGAAAATAATGTCTTAACTATGCCACACTACGCCCGATAATAGGTATTTTTAAATTGCGACGTGAATGTGATCTATCGAAAAATTTTTGAAAAACGAAGTCAGCATCTCTTTTTGTGAATTGTATAAACTTGTCAATGATGTTGATATGAGTCTCTGTTTCTGCCAGACGCGCTAAGGTTTAGCGCCTGTTCCGATATTGTGAGAAATCCTGCGCGAAGCAGTTGCTTCCTGCCTCTATGGCTGGCTCCAAAACAGGTTAACAGTAAGACGTTGTGCGTACCATTTTCCAGATACTAGTTCTTGCTTTGAAAACTTTTGAACGTTACTTTCTCGCACAGTAAGTCAACGGCCTTTTTCCAACCCTTGCACGACTACTACATTCTTTCGAGCTTTCCTTTGCACGTCCATCTCACCTCTAAACTACTTGCTTGAGAAGTTTATCGTAAGCTTCTTTTTATCTTTCTTTATTGTGCATTCACTTATGTTTTACTTCTACCGGCGTTTTCTTTTTATTGCTCTCTCACTTCACGGGCCATAGCACTTTCCAGGCGTTTGCTTCGTGCAGCACTTACCCTCGCAGTCGAATTCCTTGGCACTGTCGAGAGCAGCCGTTTCTCGCCCAGCGTCGGGGCGAATTCCGGAAGTGGCTCAAGATTCCTGCTCTTGTGATTCACGGCCACTTTTGTTGACGGTTGTCGTCTGAGTGCTTCACGCGCTTTCTTTTCTTGTTTCTTACTCTTTTTACATCGCAGACCTAGGCCTGACGCACTCAGAGCCCTCAGTTGTTTGTGTTCAAAGTTGGAACGCTATCTGGCTAGTCATTTTTGTTTTGTCTTTTCTGAATTTCTTGCAGTGGACAGCCCGCTGAGCCCTACACATGCTTTTACGATCCTCTTCTCTTTTATAACCTGGTAGGGAAGTGCGCGCCATATAGGGGGCCGAGAACTGCGACAGCGCCGTCCATTTCCTGAGAACATAACGCCGAGTCGTCGCCCTGGGCTAAGCGGACTCCGTCTAGGCAGAGGTAGGGCGGCTCACATTTTTGGTAAAGTTCTGTCGTAGAGCACAGTTATCTGCTCGACTGCTCGAAAGATGGAAGATACGACCGGAGAACCATCTAACGGCTGAAAGTGAGGTGGAAACGGGGGGGGGGGGGGGGGGTGTTCTAGGTTTGTTACTTTTCTGAAACTCTGCTGATGAGTTTCCTACACGGTACACAGTACCTGTAGGCAACAAACGACTCGACGCGGGAACCGTAAGCAAATACAGCATTCAAACTAACTAGTATCAAATCCCGCCACCAAATGCCAAGTGGGGCAAAGCGACTTTCGTCTGTCTCACTTCCTCAACACGCCCTTTCCCACATGAAGCCTCGGTAGTCCAGGAGTCATCATGAAAATGCTGCACGGCTTATCCTCTCAGCACCTTGCGTTCCGCACGGGCGCTCGTCTGCAGTCCGCTCAGGCATCCATCACGTGCTGCATCTTTCTGTGCGTAATCCTAATCTCAGGCTAGCTAGCGTAGATTTCCTGCATTTGCATTTGCGTAATCGGCATTCGGTTTTTTAAGCTTTAACGTCATATCAAAGTACCTTGCGCGCTTCAGCCGCAACTGACACATCATAGAAATAATGCTTGTATTTCCCGCCGCAGTACCGCATCCTTAGCACGGTGTAGAAATTTGGTGCTCCTACTATATTAAGAGACGAGAATAAAGAAGAGTGGGGTGAGTGAGGTAGGGAGGAAACATGAGATAACATGCTAGCTAAAATGAAGATAAAAGGGTACGACGGCAGGACAAGCCTTACGATGGGCAGATAAGCGATGATAATTTTATTTAACGCAGTGGATTCCAAGTCTTGACAAGCGCTGCAAGGGAAGGACAGGTCAGCTGAGAGCGGTTGGTATTGAAGCGATAGCTTCACTCTGCTATGTAAAGGCGGGTATCGCCGTGTGTGCAAAAGGACCACGTGATAACTGGCCCCGTGATGACCACGTGATCACTGACGTCAAACTCGAGTATGAACGGAGGCGCGGCGGCGCGCCTTGGCCAGAGGCACGTGATGGAGCCGGATGTTGAGAAAGACGTGAGGCGGTGCACGGCGTTGCAGCTGCTGCTGCCGCCTCGACATCGGAAACACCAGCCGAAGACCGCTCACCTGACTCCGATCAGGAAGATGCGAGATGATGTTCGATCCGCAAGACAAACCATGTGATTCGTTTGAGCGAGTTTGAGTGAAATAACAACAGTTTAATCAAAGCATTTCAAAGTATAACCATATAGCGAAACTTAATGCTTTGCCTGGCGTAGCCACGTGATGCTATCGTGGCTACTCAGTTCAACCAAAGCTAAAGCTCTGCCAATTTTTGTGAAGTGTGCGGCGATAGGGCAGCTACACCTGGCGTAAAGCAAGCTTATTGGAGGTCAATTGGAGATGCATTTATTCTGCAGTGAGCCTAGTTGGGCTGATGCTGACGAAGATGACAATACAATTACGAAATACACTTCAGAGAATAGTAACACGTACTATGACGCCTGAAAAAAGGGTGTCACTTTTGTATATTGACGGCGTTCCCCGGCTGCTAATGACGCCGTCAGCTTCACTCTCTTTTGTTTTTCTAGCTCAGTAGCGCGCTTGCTCTTCATTCTTTTGCGGCTTAGGGATCTGCCGGCTTTAGCCGCTTATCTGCTAGCAGGACAGTGCGCTCGGCGTCGATGTCGTTGTGACTGGTAGCTTCTTCTGAATTGGCACATACCCAAGAAAAAGAATTGGCCACTGTTTGGCGACGAGCGCTGCATTCATAACTTCCTTGTCATACCCGATTTCTTCGTTCTCATCTATATGAGCATATTCCCGTTAATTTGCAGTCCTGATATACCTGGGCAACACACCTATTGGGAAACTGAATCACACCGTACTTTGAAATGAAGTAGTGACTAGCGTGACCGCCCCTTAGGCGTCTTCAGTTATTCCTCTACGATTAATTGCGCTGTATGAACGTGCTTCGAAGTGTCGAGAAACTTCAGTTTTTTGCAAATGCGACAAGGCAAATGTTAAAACTGCAATCAATACCTATATTCCAGATTCTACTTGGAACGAATCCATCAAGCAGTATTCAAGTTCTCAAGGGACACTGGGTTGAGCGCCACTCTGTAAACTCTGTGTCCCTCCTCTGTTCTAACAAAAATAATGGCTCGCAAGGACACATTGCATACACAGGTCTAATATCTGTTTCTCTTAACTCTTTCCATCACTCCTTTCATGCCCCTCCTCCGCACCTGTAGGGCAGCAGACCGCGGAATGTCCAGTTAGCCTCCCTGTATTTTCTGTATTTAGTCTTTCTCTCTCTCTCTTACCACTGAAAAATACCGCTGAAGGAAAGTGGAACAACCGCGATCATTCCCATGATCTACCAAACCATAAAAAGAAAACCAGATGAGAAGCGGAAATGGTACTCAGAAAAAAGTTACATTGTAGCCATTTCTTCCCACGCATAGTATTGGTCGCCTCAGTTATCCTTCTTTCTAAAAGCTACTCATGTGCCAACACGCAGAAACTGGCACCACAGGCAAAGAAGAAATTTCAGCTGATCGTCATTGATGCTGAAAATACCACCATTAGCTAGTCTCTTAAAGGATTATAGCCACCTAACTTTTGGGTGCTTGTTTTCTTATTTTTAATGATGCGTAAGGCAGCATTATACATGAATTACCGCCTGGTATTCTCCTGCGACCACTAAATATTTTATAACCGCATTTATTTCTCGTGCTGTTTCGGATTCGGCTTCAGCAGCTGAATGAGGACTGTGACATCCACGTGTGCTTACAAGTCACGTGAGACACTTCGATATAATCACTGCTTCCCCATTCGCTGTCATTCCGGCTATTGAGGAACGCTGGCTTCAGCACTGCAGTGAATTAAAACGTTGAAGCAGCGATTATATGCACGTCGTTGACGTCACAGCGGTCGTTGACGTCACAGCCATCGTTCGCTCGTTGAAATCGAAACCGAAACAGCATGACAGGAAAAATCGATTATAAATCATTTAGCGGTGATAGGCGAAAATGACATGGTGATTCATGTGTAGTAGTGTCTTCCGCATCACTGTAGAGAAGAAAACATGCCACAAAATTTACGTGTCTATACTCCTTTAAACTCTCCTCATTAGCTGGTCTCTTAACCTCTCCTCACTATGACGTTGCTAGTGGATAAGGCGGTCAAGAGTACAGCTGTCGCTTAAATACAAATCATCTGAGGCAGTCGATTGCAGACCTAATACGGAAATGCGAACAGATCGGCTTTGACTTTACCCCTGTAAAGAACCCGCTGCGATGGCTTAGTAAATAACTCCTTCGGATGCTAATGTCAAAGACACGGAATCGCATCCCTGGCGCGACGGCCGAATTTAGATGGAGGCGAGTCGGAAAAATTATTGCGTGTAGAGAGATATCAGTGCACCTTAAGGAACACCATCTGGTCGAAACTACACCTGAGTCATCCGCTACGGCGCCTCTCATTACCCGTTTGAAGCTTTGGGCCATTAAATCTTAACATACCGCGCACAAACACCCAAGTGGCACATGAGGGCTCGTCGTCTCTTGAGTCCGGTAGCTTCGACTTGGAGGAGGCGATTTCCTAGCTATCGGTGTCCTTATCTCGGCAACGCGATATCGCATGTCAGGATCCTCTTGTCGTCGAACTGTCGCGCGCTTCACGAGCACAAAACTTCGAACCGTCTCGTTGTCTTCGTTTGCACTGGCATTGTCGACGACGTTAGCAAGCCTTTTTTTCGGTATTGTGTTTGGTGACTCGTCATATCTTCCACCACGGAGCAAATTACTAAGTGACTGCGCCTTAGCCACCAAGCGCAACGCAGCGGTTGAGTGCGACTCACGCGGCACGCATTGTAGCGTGAGCTGACATCTTCATATGGAAGCCTTCACGTTTCGCGGACGACTGTTAGGTTGAGCCTGACCCAGCCCCCACTGAAATCTACCGCTGTAACATGCATCGCCATGTGCCATACTGGTACCAATTTAAGAACGATCACATGTGCGCAACCACGATCCAACACTAATGTGGGAAGTTCAGGGGCATGTGATCAAACCTAGGTTGACGAAATTAATCCGCAGCCCTCTAATATGGCGTTTCCAATCCCCGTGTAGCTTTCAGACGCTGAACTCTATAGCCCATACCATACCATACCGTACTATACTATACCACACTGTACCATACCATACCATATCATGCCATACCATGGCATACCATAACATCTCATACCATACCATCACCTAGCTGCAGCTATCTTGGCGCACAGAAAGAACCTGAAGCACCCACAACACGTCTCAATGCAGCGGAGCATTACGACGCTAGCAAAACCACATCTACCATCGCGTAAAATCGAATGAGCCCAAACGAGCTCCACCCTCGAAGTTGAATTGACAGCACAGCAGTTTTTTGTGTACGGATCGGCGTGGGTGAGGCGAAAGTTTATTCGATAGAACCAGTTATTCTGCGAAGCTCTGTACCCTCCCATGGACAGCGCGTCCGCTTGCAAGTCAAGACAGCGAGCTAAAGCTCTGGGAGCGAGCTTATTCCCGCGCAGCTTTCACGTTGTGTGTGTGCAACATTTGCGAGCCCGCGGAGCAGTGAATGCACGGTCATTTAGTTTCAACCCAACATTCAATCAAAAAGAGCATAAGTGCATTTTTAAACCACGACTGCTATGCTTTCTAAACGCAGCACGCAGTGGGTTGCCTGATGTTCATGCAGACTTACCCTCTCTCTTGTCATTTGGGTAATAAGATTTACAAGGTTTACCACGCAAATCCGGTTGAGTGAATATTTGTCTGCCCTTTCCTATCGAGTTATATCATGCCTAAATTAACACGCATAGATTTGAAAACTTAAACGCCAGGTCTACAGATCCGTATGCAGACTCGTTAAATGTATTCAATTTGCAGAACTTTCCTGCTCACTGCGAGAATATACAAAGGTTGTATACACTTCGTTTGCGGTGAGCTAAATTCATTTAGGACCGTGCACCTTCACCGCTTGCCGCAGCCATGTGCAGGCCAGCGCAGATACCTAGAGCTGGAAGCCATATGCACATGCGCTTTGGAGGCTGGCGGCAGCTGTAGAAGGGGATGGCAGTCATGCACTAATATAAAGCCCGCTATTAAAAAAAACCTTTTTGTGTTTAAACCTAAATGGTTTTCCACTATCATGCTGAATGCAATAGAACACAATAATATTTATTCAGATTTGAGTTCAAGTACTGTCAAGTCTCGCGAAAGCGTCGAGCGCTTCTATGTGTAGCAACCAGTCATTCAGTGCATATGTTGGTGCCGCAAGTTGGCGTGGAGAAATGAGTCCTACTAGGTCGTGTCCTCCATTAACGCTAAGACAGAATGGCGCAAACAGAAGGCGACCAGAAAGAAACCATTACATGGTATGAACTAGAACAAGGACTAAAAAGTACTTTTATTATTACCTTTGACGTCCCGAAGTGACATGGGTGTTTCACCGTGCGCTGACATCGCACAGCCCAAGGAGATGTTTGTATGTGCCTTCATAGAAATGCGGCCAACGCAGCCGAGGTTTTATGCCGTGACGTTAAGATAAGCAGACGAACGCCGAAGAACACTGTACGGCCGTGACGGGGTCTGAATTCACCGTCGAAAATCAGAAAGATTCGCGAGTGGTACATAAGGAGAGACAAGAAAAGACAAAACGGAGACAACGCAGACTCATAAACACAGGAAGACACGAACGGCGCGCAATCATACATACGCACACACCTCTATTACCCTGCCATCTTCGCCTTTCCTCTCGAGTGGAAATCCCTGCGCACTACTAGACTTGTCTAGTTACAAAGATAATGACAGCTTCCTTCACAAAGAACTAACACTTTCCACGTTTTCGAAATGGAACCGCGGCACGAAACTTCGCGAAGTTTTCCCAACCTACCTGATTACAGGCTGCTCGTTTGGTTTCGCAAGATTTTCTACCTCGTTTCCCGTAGTCTACTGCTGAGTTTTCCTTCCTCTCAGCCCCTAGTTTCGGAACAGCATTTAACGCATCATAAACAATATGGGGTTTCGCAACAATCTACAAAAACCATAGTACTTTGATGATTTCCGCACTGCAGTCACCAATTTTCTGGCCAAATATTGCTTTGGGTGAGTTTGAAGCTTGTGCGGCAGTGTCTTCCTCATCTGCATATGTACGCCGAAGAAACAGTACTTTAATTCGCGCTCTGCTGCACTGTAATTTAAGGAAGAAAGGGCCGGCAGGTGGTATCGCGACCGAATTTTGTAGTGATGGGAAGAAAGCAAGCAGGGGATTGAAGAGAGAAAAAAGAAGTTCAACTTGGGAAATACAGCTAAGGAGATGCTGGGGCGTTTACTAATTCCTGCCTTTTTTCTCCGTAGTTCACCGACAGACTGGTGCAACCTGCGTTCTTCCTTTTCTTTTCATATTTACGAAAGCAACAGCTGTAGAGTAAGGTGAAACTGGTTAGCTAGTTCAGTGTCCTTAGCACTAGCAAACAGGACGATGAGAACAGTCTTCATGTGTTTGCCCATGCAGCATGACCCTGCCCCTACTGCTGGCTTTTGGAGACTATTCCGTTGTGGTGAATGGAATCCACGCGTTGCCAGGGAGCGCAATGCTCGGAGCTTTCTTTTTTGCTGCTGTCAAAGACGCGGAAGATGGGCGAAAAGAGCGCCAGAGAAATACAACAAGCAAAGAAATGTCTGGCGAATGAGCGCTCCAGAGAAGTGTTTTATCTGTCGCACATTAGGCTCCTCAGCATTCACCACGATTTGCTTTTCTGCGGTTTTCTCAATCTTATAGAGAACCCGCTAGAAGCACCATGAAACAAAAAAAAAGTAAGAGATCTTGAGGCTGTTGAGCGCAGCGTTTATTTTGTTGCCCGCGGCTCCTGCTGCTAGAGTAAGCAACACAACGGCGCAAACTTGAAGGTGGTGGTATAAAGTGCCTTCTTTCTCTTTTCCATCGCGCGATATTGCTTGTCTACTTCAAGCGGGGCGCTATTTACTGGCGGCCTGTTTATTTCGTGCTGGTGTCGGAGCTTTGTAATGTGCTTTCTCTCTTGTGAAAGTTTTTGTCTTTGCTGACCTTTCTAGGCCTTTTCCGGCTGTCTGTTTTTTTTTTCAGAACATTTCGGCAAACACGTAAGCGGAACACCGCAAAACTTTTCGTTCTTACCATTTCACATATTTTCTGCGTTTGACTACGTATGATACATTCGATGTAGGCCTATATTCATTGTAGGCCAAAAAATTCTAAAGCAAGTCTTTTCTATGTGCTTCTAGGATCAAACAACCTTATATTGTTTTTGATGCGCATTAGTTCGCTGCAAGTGCGGTCAGATGCCTGCAGGTTGTTTTGAATTCAAATCCTCATTACCGCGTTACTCTAATTCCAATTGTTCCCATTTTATGAGGCCAAGACCATGTGAATATGTATACGCCAAACGTTTATAAAAATACACGAAGGCTTAAGGATGATGTTGCATATACCTTGTAACCTCCGCGTCTTGTGCTGCATAATATATACATACATAATATATAGATCTCTAACATAGAGATGTTAGTGATACTTCAACTGTCGATCATATTCATGCAGCTCACACTCTGGGCCGAAAAAAAAGCACTGAAAAACAATTCACATATGCCACTCACACAAGCTGAAAGCAAGTCAATCGTATTGCATGAAACCATAACTTTCTTGTTATTCAATATAATAACCAAAAATGTACAATAGCATTTGGATCCCCGTTGGTTATATTGCCTGCAATTGGCATAATTTTTTCCTTAGACAACACGATATAGAACAAAATTTCAGCACAACGCCTTCGAATGCTACAAGTTTCAGTTGTTTTTTTTTTCTGTCTGTCGGAGTACAACCGTATCGTTCTTTTCTTGCAATAACATTCGGAGCGTTGTTCTTATTTGCACCCGTACTAATGCCACTTGCCAATGCCAACTATATCCGCAATGCACTTCCTAAAGATATCTTTGTAAAAATTCTTTCCTCGTGGGTTCTTATAAACAATAATTGTAGTAAACCCACACAGCAATTACACAACGCTGATTAACGACTATACGAGAAATTTCGCCGATGGAGCAGTGTTTATGTCTTGCTGCCTGAGTTCTGAAGGGTGAAGAGCTTTGGAACAAATTAAAGGTTCATGCGTGACCAAGAGAACTTGCCGACAATTTATTCCGTGCTGCGAATTAGGTGTCCACATCCGCAACCTAGCGTCGACAACGTGTAATCCTTCCTTCATTCGCAAGAGTGACTAGCTTTTATACAACATCACTTGTAAACAGCATTATAGAAAAGGAATGGTTCTATGGTGAAGCATATCATGCATAATAAAAAATAAAGCAGTTACACTACAATGAAACTTGGCCTTTTCAGGCAAAATCACATGCCTATTAGAGAACGTATCAGCCATTCGAAAACCATACCGCTTTGAAAATCTTGTACTGCCTTCCGAGAGTACTTTCAAACTCAGTTCTCTAGCAAAAAAACAAAACAAAATCTAACCGTCTGGATTTTATGAAGCGCTGGCACCAACAGTCAGTGTTACAGTGCAATTTGGACCGATAGAGGTCATTTAAATCTGCCTCCTCTTCATCTCCATGGACATATTGCTAAGAAATGTTTAGTGTGTAGAGGGTTCTGTCGAAAAGAAATTCTGTTTGCACCGTTTATCGTGGACCACTGTAAAGTCCTCTGGAACGCATAGACTTCAGACGCGTTAAAAGAACTCAAAGATGTGCACAAATCATGCGAGCGATGATTTATTATTTATCAAAAAAAACGAAAAACATAAAATACAAGGAAGTTGAATAAAAGGGGCTATAAATAAGTGTATAAATTGTTTAATCTCTTAGAATAAAATTGTCAAAACGCTTACCATGCCATAGCATGCCGTATTAGCATTGTTTAGCACCATCCCACACATGCAATGAAACGAAGCATACAATATTTTTTGTTCAAAAGGTCATATAGAAGCTTGACATCTGCCTCGCATGACATCGGTCCTAATAGCTTCCCAGGAGTTATTGTTTCATGATTTGGCTGAGAGCGGTCTCCTTCCGGGAATACTATGAACTGAACGACAAGAAAAGGGGTTTGTGGGGTTATTTTCTAGGAAATTGGTGGCAGGCACACCGTCGTACTTACAACGTTGCCTCTCGAGATGGGTGCAGTGCATTTCCAGACAGCACCCGTATACAAAGAATAGATTCCTTTGAGCAGCCTTTCGACCGGTGGGCAGCCGGTTAAGCCAAGGAGTGCTTTACAGCAAGGATGATTATCAACTTGCATTCGTGCAACAATTAGTGTCTTATTCTGGGACCCTAATCGAGGTCACTTTTTTTTCCCCGGTTTCTGTTCATAGGCTCCTTTCTGTCTTGAAATCTAGGATGTTTTATAACACGGCTGAGAGGCTACAAATCTGCACACAGCGCCCATGCGCTTTGACCGCGTTTTTTGCTTCATTTGTTCATCCCTCCACCGTGCTACTTAAGTCTGTTGCTCTAAACAGCAAAAGCCTGCAGGTAGTAATTCAATTATTTTACAGCTTCCACGAGAAATTATTGATTCCAGCTGGTATAAACGAACGGATTCCATTCATCAAGCACTAGCTCTGAAAAACAAATCAGATTAAGGAAGCAATCTAGTGCAATGAGGTTTCAAAAAAGGCTATATGGGACAGGTTATATGATTGATGTTCCCCGAAACACATTCTTTTTCTCTGTTCTTCTGAGAGAAGTTCAAGCAGGCAAATTGCAGATGTGAAGGCTGGAGTCTTCCAGGTCGTGCCTTATCTTGTTGAATGTTGTGCACGATTCTCTCGAGCGAATTTCGGCGCACCACAACAAAATTTTCATGACGTATTTGATAACGAGAATTATGCGATTTGTTTTTGCTTTTTTAACGCAGTCTGCTTGCTTTCATTAAACGGGCAGCACGCTCTGCTTCCCGGGATATCTACTACAGATAAAGGGCTATCACCAGGCGCCCTTGGTCGGCACTGCGGTCGCGTGCCTTTCTTCTGAAAGCTTTTTTTTTGCGTGTTATCTGGCAGCGCCTTGCTACAAAATTGATCCAGCCACTTAATTTAGGTACCATTTATTTTTGTAAATTTTATACGAAAATTGTATAACCAGTAAATAAAAAATTCTTGTCTTATCTGTATCTTTATTCATGATGAAATTAGAGTGCTCTAGTGGTGTCTTGGAACACCAGATATTTCCGAGAAGCACGCCAGTAATTTTTTAATATGTTTTCTGAGGCGAGATAGTGGTTTTTAGCATAGTAATTCTTGTGTTGATGAGAAGAGAAAACCGCTTAATCAGTTTAGCTAGCTTGCTGGTTAAACAAATTCCAATATTTTGCCTTATTTATTATAGTAGGGAATCTGCTTGAAATTATAGATTTGTAGCAGGCTGATAGAAATAGCCACATAAGTTTTTTGAACGTCAAAAACTTGATTTTCGTCGGTGCTGTGGATGAACAAAGTTCGGCCATTTCTGGCGTATTTCTAAAATCCCGCTACCGCGTTGAGCGCCCAGAGACGTCCATCGAAATGCGTCACTCTGTACGACTAGTCACGTGACATTCCCCACCGCGCCAGAGCTTTCGGGGCTCACAGCTGCTTGCATGGACGTCACTGGATGCTCACTACGAACTCCGCCAGAAACGAACGAAGTCTGTTGATCCACACCACCGATGGTATTCGTGTTTTTATCTTCGAAAATCTGATATGGCTAGTTCTAACAGAGAACTACCAATTTATATTTACAACTAGATGTCCAACACTGAAATATAAAAAGTTATTTAATAAAATTTAGTAACCAATCTTACTGCTTGAAGCGAAAGAGCGGTTTACTTGTTTCCGCCGGCACTTGTATTGTTGCGCCGCAAAAGTCATACCGTTGTCTCAAGAAGGCTATATTTAAAAATTAGGGGCGGGCCTCTCTGAAACACCTTGTATAACGCAACGCTACACTTTTCTAATCTCCTACGCTTCTGCCATGAGTACTGTACTCTACATTTTATTGGGCCGAATATTCTTTTCCTCAAGGTTTAAAAAAAATGCTTACGTTGCCGCATAACTTTTTAAAGACAGTAAATAGATAATAATATGCTAGCGTGCAATCTAAGTCTACGGTGTTCTCTCTTTTCTGCACACAGAGCGTTCTGGGTTTGTAAATTTTTTTCCTGCTTTATTTTTATTCGAACGTAAGCCACTTGAGCTGGCAGATTTTGAGAGCGCGAGGCGGGAACTCGTTCAAGTCAGTAAGAAAGGGTGGGTTTCATTACCGTAAAATGAATTAGAATAGACCAAACTCACACTGTTGTTCAGGTGATAGAGAAATGCGCTAACTATAATCAACCCCAACATGTAGCCTTCGCATATTAGGAGGAGCATTTGACTCGGCCAAAAGCCGAGCAGTCATGCGGGAATTACGGAATCAGGGTGTACGAGAGCCATATGTAAAATTACTGGATGATATCTATAAAGGATGCACAGCTACTGTAGTCCTCCATGAAGAGAGCAACAAACTTCGAATTATGGCGGGAATTAGGCAGGGACACACTATCTTTTCAATGTTATTACCAAGACTTTGATAGAGGTATTCAGAGACGGGATTTAGGAACAGTTGCGAAAAAGTGTTACAGATGAATACCATTGTAATCTGTGATTCGCTGGTAACATTGTCTCGCTTTGGAATTCAGGGGACTGATTTTAAAGTATGATCACTGGTTTATACAGGCAAAGTAAAAGGTAGGTCTATAAATAATGTGCAGAAGGCAAAACTAATATTGAGCCACCCCGGAAGGGAACAAGTTTTCGATAGGCAGCCAGCCGCTGGAAATAGTAAGGAAATACACCAAATATAGGCATGTAGTGACCGCAGATCTAGAAGACAATAGTGAAATGAATAGAAGAATAAAAACGGAGCGCAGTTCATTTCGGAAGGATTCTCAGGTCGTGAATGGAAGTTTTTCCAGTAAACTTGATGAGTAAAAAAAGTTGGACAGGACACTTAAGCTTAAGCGTAATACCTAATAAATTAATACATATGTATTCAGTATTGGTCATTATTTACCTTCATTATATTTCCGGTAGTCATTATACTATCCTAATATTATTAATTATTTAATTGCCAATTGCTATGGCGGTGAGTTTGCTCACATTTGGTGGACACGTTGTGAAGACGCCAGAGGATCATGTGATCTAGATGACCTAACTAGGTTGCCTCTTCGGGGATTTTTCGCTTACAACGCCGACACCGACGACTCTGGCGACACCAGGCATTGCCCTGCTGAGTAACTCAGGAGATGAACTGCAAAGCATGATAAATGAGTTAGACAGGCAGAGTACAACGGTGCGTCTAAATATTAACGTGCAGAAAACGAAAGCAATGTTCAATAGTCTAGCAAGGGAACAGGAGTTCACAAATGGTAGCGGGGTGCTGGAAGCGGTAAAGGAATACGTTTACTTAGGTCAGGTAGTGACATCTGATCTGATTCATGAGAGGGAAATAATTAGGAAAATAAGAATGGGGTGCAGTGCATTTGTCGCGTTCTGTAAAATCATCAATGGCAGTTTTCCAATATCCCTCAAGATAAAAGTATACAGTACCTTACCAGTGCTCACCTACGGGGCAGAAACGTGGAGGCTAACGAAAAGGGTTCAGCATAATTTAAGGACAACGCAATGAGCCATGGCAAGAAAAATGATAGGTGTAACGTTGAGAGACCGGAAGCGGGCACATTGGACGAGGGAACAAACGCGGGTTAATGACATCCTAGTCGAAATCCAGAGGAAGAGATGGGAGTGGGCAGGGAATGTAATGCAAAGATAACCCCTGGTCCTTAAGGGTAACGGAGGGGATTCCAAGAGAAGCCAAGCGTAGCAGAGGGCGGCAGAAAGTTAGGTGGGCGGATGAGATTTAGAAGTTTGCTGGCATATGGTGGGCGCAGCTGGCAAACGACAGGGTTAATTGGAGAGACATGGGAGAGGCCTTTGTCCTGCAGTGGGTGTAGTAAGTCTGATGATGATGATGATTTTCTGCAGAACGGGCTCTTTAACCATGGAACGTTAGAAGTATGGAACAGCTTTATCTTACCAGTATTCACTTGCTGAACAGTAGCGTGGAGGCTAACGAAAAGGAATCCGCTTAAATTGCTGTGAGCTGTGCAAGAAAATATCGTAGGTGCAAGGTTAAGCACCATCCGGAGCAGACGGAGTGAGGGAAGAGACGCGAGTTGATTACATCCTGGTCGAAATCAAGCAGAAGAAGTGCATTGGCATGGCTTATAATGCGAAGGCATGATAACCGATGTTCGTTTAAGGCAAATGTTGGTGTTTGTAATGTGAGAACATTACTTGGCCCATTGTCCGAAAACCCCGCCTTAGCCAGAAAGCCATGGCAGACACAGGTGGCAGACACGCCAAGAGCAACCTAGCACTCTTGATTATTTTGGGTAGTTTCTCTTTCGGGTTCCCCAATTTAGATGTAACCACGGCCCTTAACACATACATTCACGAGCAGTGCTGCATGAATCTAACGTGAAGAATTAGTTTTCTATAAAGATACTGCATTAAAGTATTGCATATGCCCCGCAGGGGGGGCGTCTGCAGCTAGCAGGCGTTAGTGAGTGGCGACACCACGGGTTCCCGAGCATCCGCAGGGAAATCCCCGCAAGGGGATGATGGTGAACAGTGCATCACCACGGACCCGAGCACCCGCGCCTAGCCATTCGTGGTATCGCCGTGTGCGGGGAAAAGGGGTTCCTGGTGGTTAAGCTGATGCCGAGTGTTTGGACCTTTAAGGCCGCTCGACGGAGGCAACACACCACATTGGCCATAGCTTCCTGTAGACGGCACCTCCGGACTGACCCGACCGGGGGAAATTGGCAGTCGCCTTTTCCTGTCCTCCTCTTTATCTATTTCTTTCTGACTACGGTCCTATCTCCTCCTTGTATCCCGCTTTTTCCTTCCTTCATGGGCGGCTATGGTTAACCCTGTATAGAGTAGCTACCCTCAGTTGCCCCATATTTGGTTATAGTCGCGGTGTACAGCTGGCGAGGGCAGGACTTGGTTACAAGTTCCTGTTCCGTCCCCTCGTTGGACTCCATGGTCGCTGGCTGCCACCGAGGCTGAATAGACAAGTATTTTATGGCCACATCTTTTCTCGCAACCGATCGCCCTCTCAAACGAGGGCGCACCGAAGCCACTACAAATTTTTTCATAAAGAATGCAAACAACTTTCCGAGGTTCCACGTGGTCCACAGTGAGCACGCGGACGTAACTGCATGACTAGTGTCACCGTTTACCATTACAAGAACCCTAAATGAAAGCATTGGACAAGGCTACAAAATCAAGAAACTTGCAAATGGCGATCTCCTGTTGGAAGTCCTTTATAACTACCAGTATGAGAAGTTGTCAGGAGTAACAGGCTTTGCTGGCATACCAGTGACAATCAGCCAGCATCGATCATTGAACACTGTCCGCGGAGTAATTTCAGATGATGACTTGAAATTCCTAATAGAAGAACTCATTGATGGACTTAAAGAACAAAACGTAACAAATGTCTACATAATCAAAATAACACGCGCCAACATCGAAACACCGGCAAAGCACATTGTTCTCACATTTGCCTCTGGCACACTACCCGATTCTGTCGAAGTAGGATACACAAAGCTCCAACTCAGACCATACATACCAAATCCACGTCGATGCTTCAAATGCCAGAGGTACTGCCACGGTTCGCATAGCTGCCGGGGCAAACAGACCTGCGCGAAATGTGCTTCCCCCGACCACCCCGCTGAAAACTGTGATGTTGAACCCCACCTTTGCATAAACTCTGAGGGAAACCATCCGGCTTATTCGCGGTCTTGCCCAACCTGGAAAAAAGAAAAAGAAATTACAGTTTAGGTCAAAGCAAATATATCATTCAGAGAAGCATGAAAAAGAGTTTCATTGCAAAATCGAAGCTACTCCGCCGTGGTGCAGCAAGGCACAGCATCAAAGTGGCCTTCTGCACTTGCACAGCTCACACACAATGAGCCTGCAGCAGGACCATCCGTGCCCCTGGTGACCGCAGCTAGTTCTGCAACACCACCCACAAAACAGGCCGCGCGGACCTCAAGGTCAGTCGGCCCCAAGGCCCCTCTCCATAAGAAGAGGCCCAAAACGAAGCCAACCGTGCATTCAGCACATTCGTCAAGCGTATCGGAGTATACGATGGACACAACTCCTCCCTCGCCTCCGCTGCAGCGGCGGCAAAGCTCCTTCGAAAAAAAGAAATAAAAGCCCAATAACTGGTCCAAAGGACCCACCAACCTAAGTTTTAAGCCTCATCCCTATCTAGTTTAAAATCATGGCATTTCTAGTTCACTGGAATCGTCGTGGACATTTAAGGAACTACAGTGACATCACAGTTATTTTAAATTCATTCTCCCCAGTAGTAATGTGTCTCCAGGAGACTAACCTAGGACCACAGAAAAAAAAAATTCAAGTCTTTCGCTGGGACCGACAGAACACAAGCAGGCTCTCTGGAGGCGCTGCGATTGTGGTCCAGGGTGCTGTTGCTACACGGAAAATTGACCTAAAATACTCATATGAGGCAGTTCCTGTGACTGTCTTTGATTTAAAAACCATAACAATATGCTCCATATACATTGAACCTCACCTAACCGTCACACTTCACGATTTAGAAGCGCTTTTATTACAGCTACCGGAGCCGTATCTTTTAGTTGAGATTTTATTGCTCACTCCTCCTTTTGGGGAAGTGAACATACAGACGTCAGAGGCAAAATTCTGGAAGATTTTATTCTCTGCAAAAATGTATGCCTGCTGAACACGGGAAAACCCACTTACTGTTGTCCAAGCAGTGGGAAAATGAGCTGCCTAGGTTTATCTTTTTGTTCGCCTTTTGTTTTCAACGATTTTAAATGGGATGTGATTGACAACTCATATGGCAGCGATCATCTCCCTGTTTTAATCAGTTTATTATCCCCACTGGGAATCATCCCAACAAGACCGCGTCGTCGGAAACTTCATTTGGCAGACTGGTAGCTTTTTAGGGAAGAAGCCACACTGGAAAAAATTGTTTTAAAAAATCTCAGCATTGATCAAAGACATTAAAAGTTCACGGATTGCATATTAACTGCCGCACATTTAGCTATTCCTCAGTTTTCAAGAATGGTGCGACAAAACCACAAAGTGTGGTGGACAAAAGACTGCAAGGAAGCCAAAAAAACTGCAAAACAGAGCTTGTGGTAAATTTCGTAGGTACCCAACACAAGAGAACCTCGTACATTTTAAAAAGCAAGAGCCAAAGCTAGGTACGTCCGTCACAGTGCAAAGAAAACTTCATGGCAAAGTTAGTTTACTTCCATGCACAGTCAAACGACATCTAAAATAAATGTGGAACAGGTTCAAAACTTAAACGGCACCTTTTCACCTTTCACAATTCCTTTCTCGACAACACCTGGCACACAAACAGGCATAAAAGAACAGGCAGATATTTTGGGGGAACACTTCGCTGCAGTTTCCAGTTCGTCTCACTATACGCAGTCATTCCTGAAATACAAAAATATAGCCGAGAAAGAAAGACTTCCAACAAGTGGAGGTGCAAACCAAGAATACAACAATTTAATTACCCTCCAAGAAATCAATAGAGTACTCTCTGTCGGCAAAAAAACTGTTCCAAGACCCGACCAGATACACTATCAAATGCTTGCCCATCGTTCCTAGCCTGCCGTAAAGGCACTCCTGACTTTCTTTAACAAAATATTCATTCCTAAAATTCTCCCACAGAGCTGCTTTCCTGCGCAGGCCTACACACCTGATCAAGCCGCGTCACACACCATAGACTTAAGTTTTTTTATCAAATAATTCATAACGCATTCAACATGAATCCTTCTACTTAAATTAGTTTTAATAATTCTAGACAAACACGTCACAGCATGAATTTACAATTAATGAATATTCTTGTGCTAAAAACACATATTACTTTTCCTTTTTCCCCCGAGCCATAAGAGAATGGATCGGCCTCGATAAATCTATAACTGCGTAGGCTTCATTTGAAAAGTTCGCTGAGCTAGTAGCCTCATCGGTCCTATCAACAAGCCAGACCTAATTATCATGTTCAGTCTTTATTGGTTTTGTGTTATTGCCCGCTCGATGTGTACCTAGTTTATTACTGTATGAAGGAAAGTAACAGGATGGTTTCATCTTGCTCCTTTGTAAGGCCGGCCTTTGCTAATACGGATTCCAATGTTGGGCCAATTGCCTGTACTGCTTTGAATGTGTTTGAACGCTTGCTTTGAAGACAAGAATTTCGAACTATCTCCTGTCAACTATGCCGCACTGGATGTGACCGTTTATTGATGCTTTAATATCTTGTTTCTTTAAACCTTATCGCTGACTCTTGTATTACTGTCTGTTAATTTGTATCTTGCTTATAAATCCACTCCTGTAACAGTCCCAGTGGGACTAGCAGTATGATAAATGAACTAAAAATGCAAGTAAAAATACCTCAGGAGTGGAAAAGAGCCATCATAGTGCCATCCCTGCAACCTGGAAAACCAACAACTTCCCCTGATAGCTATAGACTAATACCACTTACAAGCTGTCTCGCAAAATCTTTCGAAAGTGTCCTAAATACAAGATTAACATTTGCCCTTGAATCCCGAGAACTTCTCAACGTCCATCAATGCGGTTTTAAAAAGGCATGCTATACAACCGATCACCTTCATCGTCTCGAAAACACAATTAGAGAAGCATTTATACACAAACAGGACTGTCTCGCCGTCTTCTTTGACATGGAGAAAGCATATGACACAACTTGGAGGTTTGGGATCGTCCGCGACCTAGGCGACCTAGGTATCCGCGGTAGGTTGTTAAACTGCCTCAGTGACTTCCTTTCAAACCGTTCTTTCCCCGTACGCCTAGGCTAAACACTCTCAAGAACATTCATTCAGGAAAATGGAGTTCCTCAGGGGTGTATATTAAGCACGACCCTCTTTATCATAAAAATAAATTCCATAGCTAAAATAATCCCAGAGTCCGTCATGTATTTACTCTACGGCGACGATTTCCAAATAGCCTGAACATCCTCAAACATAGCAACATGCGAGAGACAAATACAAATGACAGTAAACAAACTGAAGATATGGGCAGATAAAAATGGTTTCAAGTTTTCCACGCAGAAGTCAGTAGCTGTTCTGTTCTCGCTGAAAAGAGGAGTGCACACTGATCCCACCCTACATCTAAATGAAGTCACGATGCCAGTAAAAGTCGAGCACAAATTTTTGGGACTAACTTTTGATAAAAAACTCACATTCCTGCAACATATTAACACCCTCAAAAGGAAAGCTTCTAAATCTTTGAATATACTAAAAATACTCTCACGGAAACACTGGGGCTTCGATAGGACATGTCTGTTACAAATTTCTCTCTCGTTAGTACGCTCTACCCCAGATTATGGTTGCATAGTTTATATAGCAGCGAGACCATCGTACGTTAAGCGACTGGATCCAGTACAAAGGTTCGGCTTCCGTCTTTCCACTGGTGCATACAGAACCTCACCCATAAATAGTCTGTATGTAGAAACTAATGAACTATCGCTTAAAAACAGAAGAGCCATGCTCACATGCTCGCACATTTTAGAAATCCGTTCACTATGCAAACATATTTGTTATCCCATCGCTACAAACTGCCCATCTAGAATACTCTAACAATAAACTGCCATCTACCAGGCCACTGCTCTTGCGATTCGAAGAGATATGCCAGAACCTCGGCGTATTAGACAGGTTGCCAAGCATGGCTCGAAGGCAGGGTCAACTGCCACCATGGTATAATTTCCCTGAAATTTGTCATTTTTGTCTCACACAGTTTCGCAAAAAACAAATTCCGGAAGAAGCTATAATGCAAGAATTTCTTACACTCAAGGAAAAACACAGTCGTTTCACAGAATATTATACAGATGGGCCAAAAACAGAGGCATATGTTGGAAGCGCAGTGGTAAAAGGGAATTAGAATAAAATAGTAAGACTTCCACAGTGTGCATTTATCTTCACTGCAGAATGCTACGCCATCTGTGTAGCCATCAAAAATAGTAAAGGAGAACCTCTCCGACAGGATTATTTACTCAGACTCGCTAAGTGTGCTTACAGCCATTCATTCCGGAAATGCAATAACTCCGCTGCTTTGCGACCTTATACACAACATTACAGCAGCCATAGCAAAAGGACAAAACATTAGACTCTGCTGGGTACCTAGTCACGTTGGCATAAAATGCAATGAGAGCAGATATGTGCGCTGCTCAAGCTTGTGGCAAGCAAATTAAAAATGTAAACATCCCATATAAAGATCGCATAAAATTGAAACATTTAAAAGCAAGGAAACAACGTCAGTCCGCTTGGAAAAACGAAATAAATAACAAACTACACCTAATAAAACCAGTTTTATACCAATAGAAGTCATCTGTGCACGAAAAATGTTCCAAGGAAGTTCTTATGTGCCGTCTTCGTATAGGACACACGCACATTACACACAACTTCCTGCTTACGAAAAAAGACAATCCAGTTTGTACATGTGGAGATGAACTTACAGTTAATCGTATTTTATTTTCATGCTCGCTACTGGAAAAGTAAAGGAAAGCATGCTTTTCTTCATTCTATAACTAAAGCATCACTTTTCACCCAGCACTGCTCTTAGGTGAAAATGTAATTTGTCGACATGTCCTGCATTTTTAGATGTTTAACAGAAGTTGGCGTTCTTAAAAAGATGTAAAATATGACCTAGTGTTTCGCCTATGCACGTCAGCCACTTTCTCAATCCGGCGAAAAGGGCTGAGGTTTTGTAATGATTGGTTGGGGGCCTCCAGTGCTTGCACAGTCAAGGGCGGCTGATGAGGTTACCCGACCTCCTTTGAAACTTTTCATATTAGCTATTTATCAATATTTTTTTGCTCTCAATACTAGATAGAAGGAAATAACTTTTTCAGCTTTCCACACCGCCAAATTTTATATCTTTGTAAAAATCTCCAGAAAGCAATCCTTTATACCTTGAGCTTGGCGCAAGATAGCCTTAGTTGCTTATGCGCCATTAAACCCAACACAACGGAAAGTATTGCATAATTAAAATAGATCGCAATGTGCGCTGAGTAATGAAAACAAATGCTTTTACTGTTTTTGTACAGTCCTTCGCATTTGCTTCACCCTGACCTGTCTAGCGTACATTTGTTCCCCTGCTTGATTACTAGCAAACACTATACTTGGAAGAAAAACCACTGATAACATAGTAAACAAAGCACAAAAAGAACAGAATAGTATATTGTTGACTAATTGTATGAAGTGAACTGAGCACGCTCGGGCGAAAGGCTTTTTTTACCAAAGATCACAAATATTCATGTCATAGCACGAGTTTCAAGCTTCTATTTCATTTTATATTACAAGCTTCGATTTTGTTTCACGCCATAATTTATAAATAAAGCCCAGTTTATTACCTTATTTTGGCATCAGAAGAGCAAGAGCTTTGCCGTAAGACAAAAACTAGGTTTCCGACAAATTGCTTCCATGCACACAAAAAACAAGGTTAGTCTCGCTCGCTCTATTTCGCTCCCAATAGTAGGTAGAAGGAAATAACTTTTTCAGCCTTCCACGCCGCCAAATTTTATATATTTGTAAAAATCTCCAGAAAACAATTCTTTATACCTTGAGCTTGGCGCATGATAGCTGGTTCATTGTTCATAGGGGTTTAACGTTCCAAAGCAACTCAGGCTATGAGAGACGCTGTAGTGAAAGGGTCCGGAAATTCCGACCACCTGGGGTTCTTTAACGTGCACTGACATCGCACAGTACACGGGCCTCTAGAATTTCGTCTCCATCAAAATTCGACCGCCGGAGGCGAAATTCTAGAGGTCCGTGCACTGTGCGATGTTAGTGCACCTTAGTTGCTTATGCGCCATTAAACCCAACACAACAGAAATTATTGCATCATTAACATAGATCACAATGTGCGCTGAGTAATAAAACCAAATGCTTTTACTGTTTTCGTACATGCACTCCTTCGCATTTGCTTCACCCTCACCTGTCTAGCGTACTTAAACACTATACTTGGAAGGAAAAGCCACTGATGACATAATAAACAAAGCGCAAAAAGAACAGAAAAGTAAAACTTGTCGCATGTTCTTTTCTTTTGTTTCTTCTGAGGAGGAAAGAGGATCAGTTCCAAACCTTTCGCCTCCAAAAGCCTAAAGCTAGAGGGCGGCAAGAGAGAACGGTCGACGATGGCATGCAGGAGCGAAGAAGAAAAATAAAACGCCCTCCGATTCTCAATAGGTTCTGCCAAGCTGGCAGCAGGGGACAGGGCCCACATTATTTCGTTTCGCCTTTTCTTTGGTGTGTTCCCGTTCAGGTCCTGGTTGTCGGTGCCCGTGACATGTTTTCCCTTGTTTTAGTGTTCGTTTATATCGAGGCAAACCCCTTGCGCTTCCGCCCGCAAGAAGCACAGGCGAACGGAGAAAATTGGCCAACACATGCCTCTCCACTCTTGGAGTCCTCCCGTTTCCCGACTGAACTTGGTCTTCATTCGATGGAAAGAAAAACATTTCGCTTTGTAGTAAAAAACGAATAGGCAGAACTTCAGGCAAAGAAGATGCCAATGCAAAAGCAGGCACGAAACGGCGGATTTTTTTCTCTTCTATACGGTCCTTACTGACTCCCGCTGTAGCTGCCGGAGTGCGAAGCACCGATCCGAGGGGACAGGTCACTCAGCCATGGCACTCACTTCGCTGGAAACACTTCCCTGTTTTGTCGCTAAGTCGTTTATTTCTAGTTTTTTTTTAACTTTTAACCCCGAGTGAAGCACATGAGTTCCTTTTTCTCCTGGCACAGGAAAGAGACTATAACACTACCGTAATCTTATCCAACTGCCTCTATTCTTTCTTTGCAGGTATCGCACGTACCATTTTTTTAAAGAGGAAAAACAATATCTACAGTAAAAGGAAGCGATAGTGCAGCGTTATCACAGCATCGTGACGGATACAAGGTGAACAGTGCAGGGAAAATCGGCTTTGTCGACATGGATGGAAAACAAAGAGGTACCTTTATGTCCCGCCGTCAGCTTCCACACGACTTTGAAGGAAGGACACATCAAAGCTAACACAAGTGCAGAGCGGTAGCGCTAGGCAGGATGGACGTACGTTTGCTGCCATTTTGAAGTTACTCAAAAAAAATTACAGCTAAAAAAAGTAGCAGTTTTAGGCGGATTTTCACTTTTGGAAAAGGCAGCAATTGTAATGAGAATATAACAGTATCCCTTGAATTTCGCTGGAATTTTCCGGGCTGCAAATTTTGCATATCGTAGTGTAATTTTTACTTGTAAAATTAACCATTTCTTGGCTGCAGCTCATATAGGACACGGTTTTATAGAGAGAGGTTTTGTAATGCATTGGACGTTGTTATACGTAGATGAAATTAAACAATATTGTAATCATACTTCAACTGAGCTTCAATAAGTGCCAATTCTCCTGTTGTGCGAAAGTCATCATCGCACGCGCTCTTTTCGGGCAAAATAAATGACAGTTCAATTAGCCTAGTTAGGCCGAATGCGAATGAGGTGCTCTAGCACTTCGGTTAACTCTTCGGCTTCACTTTCGGTTCGAGGCTAGTATTTCAATGTCAAGGAGGGTTCAGAGAAAGATGGGTCGACTCGGTAGGTTGGGGCCTTAGTGCTAGCGCTCTAAAACTGGAGGGAACACTTAAGCTCCGCCTTAAGGGCATGACGCGATAGAGTTATTATTTTAATATTCATATATTCAGACTCAGTAACCCTCTACTTTACAGTCATAGATCACTGGAAGTCGTAACACTCTCCTGGCGCAGTGGTGCAGTGGCTAATCGATGCGCCACGGCGCTCCGGTAGCAGGTGCTGCCACCGGTGGGGCCTGTGAGACCGAGACTACTCTTCCCGAGCGACCCGTGTCGCCAGACAGACAGTGGCGAAATTAATGAGTTGGGTAATTAGTGCTACCGCACTAAGACTCCAAAGTCCCATTGCTCTGATAACGATAAAATAGCATAAGGTTTCCCCAATTACTAATCCAGTTACACTTTTTTTCCTGCCTTTAAATGTAGCTTAGAGTGTGGTATAATAAAATTTCGCGCAATTGGTTCCCTTTCAATCATATCTCAGTGTTAGTACGTGACTGTGTTTTGCTCTGAACGCTCTATAGTTAACAAAGCACTGATCTTGCTATTACTGCATTTTCAATGCTCTCTGGCAGTTCTTTCTAATAGCCTTGTTTATGGGTTGATGTTCGATGATTAAAGCATGACATAGTACTTTTTGCACTCAAAATGAGGTCTCCCACCCAGCATCGCACAAATGGATATGCATTCCCTGCCGCTCCACAGGTAATATTTTTTCCTTGATTGCTTTGTTCTTTGAACGCGATAGCGTTAAATCCCTCGTTGCGCAGAAAATACGGCTTCGGCGTTGTCGGCATCGGTGTTGTGAGCGAAAAATCACGGGCATGTCTCTGGCAAGTAGAGAGCAACCTAGGTGGCAGGTGGGCCACCTAGGCCACGTGACCTTGCGCCGTCATCACAACTATCCTACCGAAGTGTTAGCAAACTGCCCACCGTGACAGGTGACGGTTAAATTAATGATTGGTCGCTCGGGAACAGCAACTTCGGTCGCACAAGGCCCGCCCCAGGGAACACCTGCCATGACAGGGCACAGGCGCATCGCTGAACCACTGCACCACTGCGCCAGGAGAAATATGAGAACTACCAGGTATCTATGAATGCAGAGAATGATATTCTGCATATATGGGAATTAACCCATTACGCTGTCATTTCATACACTTAAGGCGGTAATGCGTTAATGGGTTAATTAGTACCATTACGCTATCGCCGGTTGCTTCCCTTATATGCAGAAGGTCGTTACCTACTTTGCATTCATAGATACCTGAGAGTCCTCATAACCCTTGCTGGCTCAGTGGTGCGGCGTTTAATCGATGAGCCACTGCCCTGCGACGACAGGTCCTCCCAGCGGTGAGCTTTGTGCGAACCAATGTCACCTTCATTTTTTTATTCATATTTTATGATTGTTTATATGCTCAATTGCCGCGGCACAAATGAAAAGAGAAGTGTAAGCAGTGAAAAGTCTTAGATTGAGATAAATCTCAAGGCGAAAAAACAATACAAACGCGTTCACTGGGTCTTCAGTAACGTTACAGGCCATCTAGTTTATTTACCGTACTCAACAGGCTTCATCTCTGAATTGGCTGACAAACCTTTGCACACTCTTTACAATCACAAAGCGGCACCGTAGCTGAGCATTTCAGCTATTATTCACCATTCAACACCACTGTTAGCGAAGGAAAGGGCGGTAACAGAAATCTAACTTAAGGTTCGGTGTCAATATTTAGCTGTGACAGAATTTGTGCAGGCCAGTATGAAGCTATAACAACGACGGTGTTCAACTTTGATATTAAGGAATTGTCTGCTAGACATTATTATTAGGATACTGAGGTCGTTAATCAATAATGTTCCCACGTAATGCGCTCCGAATGCTATTGGCGTTCGTGCTCTTATAAGAGACGAAAGAATAACGTCTGCTACAAGATCTGAGCCTAGATGAGGCATCGTGATCGTCTGGATCCAATGCACACCTCCGTTATCAAGAAATATAGATCAGCGTTGTGAGCAGAAAATTTATAATCCTTGACTTCCACACATGCTTAGAAATTCTAGAAATGCGCACATTTTCAGGCAAGCTGTTTATAGACAAAAATTCTAGCATATCATAAAGTTTCACCGTAAAAATCAATATATATCCAAGATCCGTATTAAAGGCGCACCGTCGGCTTTCTATGGTGGTCTTAACTCGGTGGGAGGTTTTTACAAATTTCGAAAGCTACCTTTTGCTACGCATTGGAAGGTTGGAGCATAGGAGTAAATATGTTCATAGCAGTATCATACAATATTCCAGTTTCCCCAACCTTAAAAGTAATGTCCAAAAAGGCGGACTGGTGACTTGACTTAAAGGAACGTTATAACTAAGTCTTGCACAAGAATATCAATGTAGGTAGTTTACAAACCTACCATTCGCGGTATTTTACATAATCGCAGCAAGGAGCTCTACCTTTTGCTTAGTACCGCAACAGAGGAAATTTCCTTTCTGGGGCCTGAAGACGAGAAAATTGGCACTTAAAATTTTCCATGAACACCTCGCGCCCAAACATTTCTAAAAACAATGAATGTCGCTTCGCTTTTGAGACGGTTCAATATATTAAGCAGAACACACTCCTTTCATTCTTTTGGTCTAGTCCAGTGGCAGTGGGATGTTTTTGAAACACTGAATTATATAAGGCACCGTTTTACGAGAAATCAAAAGTGACCAAGAGGTGTTGCTGGGGAAAACTGTGCGAGCGGAAGCGAAGGAGGTTTGATAACGCGACTCGTGAATCGTGACACTAATATACTTTTGAAGAGCTTTTATGAGTCCACTGAGTGCTACCTTATATTTCTTTGCCTTACCGCTGGCGACCTGGAAGAATATATGTATCCTTATACTCACTTTTTCGACCATACTGAGTAGCTTAAATAATTCGACATAATGCACGAAATTGTGAAGACGATAAACTTTTGTAGTGCTCTTCTTTCTGAGTATATTGGGCAATAACGCCCCTTATGTACTTATAAATGTACGCCGTGTACATCGCAGAATTTATAAAACATTTACTTGCAATTCTTCCCTGCATAATCCTTTCTGTTTTCATATGTGTGTATTCTCCGTATTCTGTATATCTATTCGAAATTATACAAAAACTAAAGAAACAGCCACGAATGCCGAGGTTTCTTTTATGGCGTGCTAAATGACAAAGCCTTAAGCAATGGGACGCAATCTGGCTGTAGGCTCAAAAGTAATACCTTCTTGCATGCGCCAATGGCCGAAGCGATAAGTAGAAATCGGAAGAAAGAAGGCGAGGAAGGCAAGAAAGCACAATGCTACACGGCAAATACAAAAAAGAAGAAAAACTGATACGTCACAAGAACCATCGCCGGAGAGGTTGCTCGAAGCAAGGATCGAGGCGCGGATAGGAAGCAGCCTTCTGAGAGCTCGGAGAGACGCCAATCGCTGCTCTGCGGGTCCATTTGTCTTCGTAATGCGTCGCCTCTCGAAAGGAAGGGCGCTCTCCAAGCATAGTTGTATGTGCTGTTGGTGCTTTTGTTCGTTGGCCCATTTTTTTTCCTTGCCTTCGTATACAACCTTTGGGTTTTTTTTTATTTCGTTGAATCTGCTTCCAGCCAGTACTTTTTGTATTGCCTGTTCTGTGCTGCTGTTGTCGTGAGTTTTCTGCGGCCTTCACTTCCGATTCTTGTCTCAGTCTGTCAGAATGAACGCCGCAGAGTTGTGCGTTCGGGGTTGAGACGAAATGCGCTGAACTGATTTTTTTCATGATAACAAAATCTCGTCGCCCTGCTTCCTAGCTGTCGCCTTTATGGTTCACAGGTGTGGTTTCCCTGCACAACAGAAAATTGAAAAAAAAAGTATATGTACCCAAAAATCTCTTTGAATTTGAACTTCGTAACGCAGGGAAAGAAACGGTAACGGTTAGCAGAACGGGAGCTATTCAGGTGGAATTCTTCCTTTTGTTCAACTGTGCCGCTCCTTTAAAAGAGACGGGTAGGGTTAACCTGGTTAAAATTGACGAACCCAGGGGTAACCACTCGAAGAACCTACATCGGGTCCTGAAAGAAATGGTCGTAATTGATTACCCTCTTGATCGCTTTACGGGTCAGTGTTTTTCCTTTATTATTGTCAAGTAAGAGAAATCAGTTGCGAGATGAACGATGCAAACCGATAGTCATTATGAAAATTTTGAATAAATGCGCTTTTTTGTTCCCCAAAATAAACGTCTAAGCGCACAAAGCTTTATACGAAGTTATTCGAAAGTTAAGCCATGGAGAAATGTGGCATAAAATTTCCACAAATGTCTCTTAAATCTACTAGATAATTAGACTCGGTGACTGCTATTTTAAATATAACCTACATTCATCACAGAAAATGTACAAAGACATGCGTGTCTAGTTTCTAACAATTAAAATAAAGATAATGAAAGAGATTACAGCATATTTAAAAAATATTCATCCGTATTTGATCTATGCCTTTTAGATATGCAACTGTCCAATGCACTAGGGATAGTTCGCTCTTTAATATCTCCTGACACTTGCTATCCCTCTGATAATATTCTTGGGTGCAGGTTTCATGAGCACAACAAAGCGTAAGAAGAAAGATACACAACAGACATGTCCGCTGCTAACTTGTTTTCTACTAATTCTATATGTTTAAAAATACTTCATTTTTGCAGTTCAGAACGCCCGTGGCTGACCGATTAAGAAATAATGTTGAGAAATTCTCTATGCTCATGGACACCACTCCATCTGAAACGAAATTTAGGCCAAATGTTTTTATTTAACGTGCGCTTATATCGTACAACGCAAAAAACTTCTCGCATTTCGCCTCCATCGAAATGGGGCCGCCGCGGCCGGGCTTGGGTCCCGGGCCCTTAGGACAAGCAGCTGAAAAAAAAAAAAACTCTCTTAGCCCCTATGCCGGATAGGATAAAAAGGCAGCTCATGCGTGATGAATGGGAAACAACAAGCAAATTTTCTAGCGTTACTCGCCTCAGAAGCGTAGTTGATGATGAAATAAATTTCAAAGCGAAACATTGTAAAAAAAAATTATATCTGTCAAAAGAGGATCTGTGTTAAGTTGTTAATGTGTTAATGTGTGCAAAAATGCAAAGTAAAGGTGGTGCGCGACCAGAGCACACTGCAGACAGAAGAATCCGCTCCCATTGGGAACGGGGTTGTCATGTGCCATCTTTCTCCTCCTGGTCCTAGCAGAAAGGACGTGCCTGTTCCTGTTTCAGTGCACTGTGGCACGGCAGATGGCGTTGCCTTCGATAAAGAGGTCCAGTGCGCGCACGACTCTTTCCTGTGTCCATTTCTTTCTCTTTATTCGCTTCTTCTCGCCAAGCACGCATCTTAAGGACCATTCTCTGCATTTCGCAGAAGGGCGGAATCTTGCCGCCATCTTGTTTTCATGTAGGCTTCCTTTAGACTTCGTCAATGGATTTCTCGTTTCCTGAAGCGGTGACTTTTTTTTTGCCAGCATAAAACGCGTGTGTTTCATGTCTACTTTTGTGTCTAATTTGCGTGAGACAAAAATGAATACATATGAAAATTTTCCGCCAACGCCGTACTCTTCGCTACAGTCAGAATCCCTTGAGAGCCCATATTTTTTAGTTGGCAGGTCTATTGAGCCACATCTCTATCTAGTTCCAGGTCAAATGCGTTCTACAAGCCGTACTTTTGTATATGTTCAGACTCCATTGCATGCAATGAAGCAATGCATCCGTTTACCTAATGTTGAAGAGGGGATGGAAAAATGACGGACAATTTAGTCTGGCCAGGCCTAATGCGAATTAATGCGCTAGCGCTTCCGTTCTCACTTAGGCTCCGGTTTCGGTTAAAGCCTCGGTTTTCACGTTCAAGCAGGCTTCAGACATAGATCGTTGAAATCGGACTTACTCCGCTTTACGGGTATAGCACGATGGCGTTAATGTGTTAATGCCTATATATATGCGGGATTAGCCATTTTCTACTTTACATCCACAGCTTCCTTGCAGCCCTCATGCCACTGCTAGTGATATGGTGCAGCGGTTAAGCAATGCGCCACTGCCCTGCGATGGCAGGTGCTGCCATCTGTTGGGCTTGTGAAACCAAGGGGTCTCTTACTGAGCAACCTCTCGCGACTAGTCATCAATTGAACTGCTTCCTGCCAACGTGTGCAGTTTTCTCACAATCCGATAACTAGACAGACAGTGGCGAAATCGATGACCAGGCGCTCGCCTTAGTGCAACGCACTAAAAGAATAGTTCTGGAAAGAATCACCAAAACAGCACAAAATTCGAGTAACATCTGCGTTACCGGAGCCCACACGATGACGAAGTAGATGGCAGGGCGTCAAGCCTGAGTTGTTTCCTCGCTATGCGGATTTCTTTTCTCCAAAAGCGTACCCTTTTCACCAGATGACGCCGCGTGCTCTGTTTCACAATTTGTCCGCTCCCTATGTCATTCAGCCATTGCGCTCCTTTCTCGCCTGAAATCGAGTACCGAAGAAAGCCTGGCGCTCGATATCTGTCGATGAGATGCTGCCAGATGCAGCACCCTCCGCACAAACAGTCGTCTGCGCCAACTTGATAAAGAGGCCTTACGGCGGACTCTGGCTCACCCGTTAAGTTTAGAATGCAAGCAGTTACATGGTTATCACGCAGAGTTTTCCACCTATGGTAACGGCCAAAAATTCTTCCAGTTTGTGTTTTCCTATGGGTTAGCCACCTGCGGCCAATAATAAGCACGCAAATAGACACCTAATCAGCTTTATCCGGTTCGCAGCATTGCTTGGAGCAGACGCGTCCCTCGTTCGGAATTAATGAGGAACCTAGCTGAAATGACAGCTGCGCTTTCTCAGAACGGTAAAGCAATGAACACATCTGCCATTCGCTCTTCCTTAGGCAAACATTCCTGTTCGATAGTTGCTAATGGTCGTTAGGAAAGTTCCGGGATCAGAGGCGCTAAGCATTCTCGCTCGACAAACAGTGATTACTCGCTGCCATGACGGCATGAGAGCTGAGGATCCGAGCTTACTGCGTGTGGATAATGGTTCGGGTGCCGTTAGAGTGATGGATGCTACCTTCTACGTTCGCAGCATATAGAAGATGAACGCTTCCGTTGATATGCACTAGCGTATAGCGGCACGAGCCTCTCACCTGACTGCATTCTGCGAATGGTTTCTTAATGAATTCTTCCTTACAAGTTGAGTGGCACCTCGTATGTATCTTGTGAAACCATGTCTGTAACTATATAGATGTACTTTTCTCACTTTTTTTATTATGCTACTACCTCCTCGGTTTCTAGGGGAAGTTAGTCGATGCCTTTACAAATTTTGCCAAGGTCAGACTCTATTGCTCAGCCCTTAACTCTCGTGTACATATGCCAGACGCGGTTGATTCCGGTTCACTGAGCGAGACTGGGGTGAGACTCATATTTAGATAATTAAAGCTTTAGTTTTATTTTTGTTGTTAAATGAAGCCTCATCAGCTTTTTTTGTACTAGTAGAAGATTATTTATCCCTTCTTATTAAACGCCCGATATGCCAGGCCACAGCAGCCACCTCATTTGCACTGACGATGTTTACGCATTCGTGCTGTAATTTGTAAAAGCCTTCCGCTGCAGTTTTGTGACGCAGCGTTGACGGTGTTCAGGCGGTCGATCGGGCGGAATGGTTAGAGCCAGAAAGCACCTTCAAGACCCAGGAGTATAATAAAGGAACAGAGACGCGCTCGACTGGTCGTTAACGGAAGCTTTGCGTGGCCGAGCGCATCGCTAATGCCGAAGAAAAACCCGTCAACGCCATCCTAAACAGGTATATGGCATTGCTACGGCAGAGTCAGTTAATGCTGTTAAGAGATGCTTCACCTGTCGTGGAAAACATTTGATGCTGGCATCTACTCTTTGAGACGAGAGACACCACCGAATATTACCAGTGCTGCCGTTTTTATTCCTCTTTATTTTGGTTTAACAGGAAACTACGTTATTACTGTTGTTATATCAATTTCTTCGTAAGTACTCTAGCTGACGCCGTGTTCGCGATAGATTGGCATTGTTACAGCCTATTTCTAGAAACGATATGGCAAATCCCGATGGATCATATTTAAAGCAGAAAGCTCGGTTTGGTGAAACTTAAAACGGCGCGTAAAAATGGCAATTCCTAGAGGGAACGGGAAAAATAACAGAGGCACGGCACATGCTACATATAAACAGGCTTCACTGGCAGAAAGACACAGAAATGTAAGTAAACATGACACACGGCGAAAGGCAGTCCTTTCTAAAACATGCGTACTGTACCTTTTACGGCACAATGGATCTCCATCAGCTGGTGTAATACGAACCCTGTTGGCGTTCCATTTTTTTACTAAGAGTACATGCGACTAACTGCCACACTGACAGATATACTGGGTCTCTCAGAGACACCTGCTTCAAGCGGCCGCATTGCACGTCACTCTGTCAGTAAATGCACATCTCTAAATGTCAACCAAGTATTCATAAATTTCAAAGCAAACGATATTATCATACTCGCACATTAGTCAGCGGAAAATGAAAGTCCGACATTTTATGTTTTCTCTGTAGTGCACGTGTGATCTCCGTAGCGCTTCTCATGTGTTCAAAAGCCGTCTGCCTCTGTGTTAAGCTACGTGTTTTAGAACCTCGTAACCTTCCCATCAAGTAACAAGTTCAGGGCTAGCATTCGAAAAATACAAAGTAAGAAAGTTGCGACGTATATGCAGTCCATGTATTGTACAACTTTTTTTTTTCGGAAGCTCACTTTGCTCGAAACGGCACTATTAAAATGAACGCCCTCAAATCGAGTGTTTTGAACGCGTCGAGGCGATAGGTCACAAGGAGCAAATAAACAACGCGGTGACTAAATTTTAATACCTCCTGTTTACTGCTTCAGGGCGCAAATATTTATTTTTTTCACTCATTTGGGTGTCCTGCTCTTTTTTTTCTTTTCGTTCAATTTCCTGCTGATCTGTGTTTTATCCTCTTTTTCTGGCTCGTCGATGATCGAGTCGACTCATTGGTTTTGAGTTACGAGTAGGAAGCGAACGTGGAATGAAGCAATTTGAGAAGTAGAGCGCGAACAATAATCCCATTTTCTCTTCAGATCTCTTTTCTTTCTTTACCCAGCAGTCTTAGTGCTTGTTTGATTTATTTTACTTCCTTGTTCAGCGGGAATTGAGCCACAGAAAGTTAGAAGAGCCATCAGGCGCATGAGAGAAGCCGTAGTTGGTCCGAGGGATGTAGGGACGGAAAGGGAAGAGATATTTGACGCTTAGCCGCGCCTCGCTGCTCCCGAAGGCAAGGACGCTGAAAACCTATCTGCCCTATTCGTCTCCCATCACAGGCCTGATTCTGAGCTGAGAAATGAGCCCTTCGGAGGATCACTTGTCTTTCCTGCGATTTCTTCTCATTTTTCTTCTGAGCTTCCTTCGGCGAGTTTTTTTTTTTCAAATCTTGTGTTCTATTTTTTTGTTTTTCTGGAACGCTTCTACTGAAGTCCAATCCTCGCATGTGAGCTCATATTTTTCGCCCTGCTCAGTTGACCCCACCGCTCCCTTTGGCGTTGACAATTTACTCTCTTAGGGTCAACCTATACAAAAATGGTCTGTAGACAGTCTATAGACTTCTTATAGCCTCTATTGCCTTCCTAGAGATATTTCTTTTTTCTATTAATAGTCTAGAGACTATGTATAGACAAAAGTATACTAAAAGTGCATGGTCATAAATCTATAGCTTGTCCATAGACTGTCTATAGGATTTGTATTGCCTATAGACCTCTAGGGTTTGTCTATAGAGGGTCTATAGACTTTATAGACAGAAGTCCATGGACAGTATATAGAGTGTCTAAAGAAATTTTTGTAACAGAAATCAATAAAGTTTCGTGAGAGAGCTCTTTGTTCGCCGCTATCGCTGCAAGCGTTTATTATTTCCCTGAGTTTAGTCAGCACTCCTTTCCGACATCCCAGCAGAGGCAGCAAATATTTTTGCATCAGGAACGCTGGGGTGAAGCTTTAGAAGCGCTAAGCTGATCATTGTGCATGCGGCGCACCTACTTGAAGGAACCGCGGATGATATTTTGTCGTCCGTGCTGCACCTCTAGTCCTAATAAATACAGGGGGGTTTCAGAAGTCGCATGAGTCAGCATAGCATCCCCACTGAGAATTTCTCTGTGTTGAGAAGAGCAAGCACAGTCGCCACTTTGCGCGACACCGACGGAGACCTTAAAGAGAAGGAGTAGCGTCGGTGGCTTTTAGGCGGTTCTGTTATCAGTCTATGACTACGATGTGTTTAACGACCGAGAGCGGCGCTAATAAGACAAGCAGGGTGGAAGAAGGTACAGATAACTTCCTTACTATTTTCTGTTGAAAATTCAAAAGCATCGTAAGGTGAGTGACGAAGGTAATAAAAGGGGACGGGGAAGAGAAACTTCATGCAAGCTTAGTCCAGGACTTATGTCGGTGGGTTCAACCAGCTTGTGATTAAGACCTCGGTGTCTCAGTGAACGGCGCGCTTGCGCATTGTACACTCCCTAGCGGAACCATTGCAACGAAGTCTGCCCTTAACAGCTGTCTTTGGCTAACGCTGAATAGAACTACAAAACTTACAAGAGCGGTTACTCTCACGCACAGGGCAGCGTTTCGATGGAGGCAAAACGTAAAAGGCACCCGTGTCCTGTGCGTTGTCAGCGCACATTAAAGATCCCCAGGTGGTCAAAATTATCCCGGAGACCTCCACTCCGGCATTCCTTTCTTCGTTTTTTATTTCACTCCCTCTTTTTGTAGCGATAGCAACATTACGGTAGCATTTAGAGCATTCAGCGTGGAGGCGCCGCCACCCTGTGGCTGCACCGCCATCGTGTGGCTGCGCCGCTATCCCGTGGCTACGCCGCCATGCTGTCACGTGGTGCGGAGCAGCTGCCGGCGGCGCGGCGCCGTGGCTGATCACGTGGTTGGTCACGTGACCAGCCACGTGGTGCGGAGCAGCTGCTGCTGGCGGCGCGGCGCACCGGCGAAACCGAGCTGCGACAGCTGTGCGCATGCGCGATGTCAAGTGGGACGAAGATGAAGAAGGAACGCACAGCGAAACGGAGCGGCGACTGACTTCACAACTCAATTGAGCAAGTTCCACCCGGCCAGCTGTAGCTATCGCGGCACTCCAGGTTTAACCAGGGCTAAACCACCGCTAAACACTGCTAATTTTTTCCCTTCCCTTACGGCGCGCGCAGTTCGGGTTTCCACCGATATACGTAAGACAGCTGCTGCGCCATTTCCTTTCCTCGAGATCTAATTTTTTTTTCGGTCATTACCACTACTTTACTTAAACGAAAAGTCGACCATAAGTGGTGTTTGACGTTCCTTTTTTCTTGTTTCCTTCCATTTCGCTTGTTTTTTGACAGGTAAACTTTTACACCCCGCCAGAAAGTGCACAATTCGAACACCGACTAAGTGCTAAACACTCCGCTATAGACCCTAATACGACTGCACTCTTCGCTCGCCGTCTAATATTAAGCCTAAGTGGGAAAGTGTCGGCTAGGAAAGACGGAGAGTGTGAGAGAAAAACACTTTACTGTGAGCACAGTATTGTCACGTAGTGGAGATGGCAGTGCGGTGACCAGGAAGACAGCTAATAGGCTTCTGAAATAAACTCTATATTATGCTTGCTTGTGCCCACAAAGAACTGAATGACTCGGCGGTGGCGATAGTAACAAGCGTTCACGGCAGTCGTCAAAGAGAAATTAAAGCTGACAACGAACTTTGAAGGGGCGTGCAAAGCAACCACGATAGCCGCGAATAGAGAATAATCGTTTTCACATCGATTTGAGCATTCGAGATTAATCTGGTGGCATCTCGCGTCACAAAGAAAAATAAGTCTCGTTCCGGGGACCTCGAACATGACCCGACCATGTTTCATAATAAAGACCCGACCCGATGCTTTACTATGGAACGAAACTGCAGGAAAAATAAACACTCAGAATGAAAAATATTCACCGAGAATGCAAACACAGTGTCCATTAGCGCGCATAATAAGGCTTTAGGCGCACGAGAAGTGCAACTTCTGGACGTGTGCGGCGCTGTGGTGTTGTCGCTCCGTCGGGGGCCACTTCGTAGTCAACCTCCTCAAGTCGACGAATGATCCGGTACGGACAAAAGTAGTGGCGAAAAAGCCCTATTATGCGCTCTAATGGACACAGTGTTTGCATTCTCACCGATTGCTATTCATTCTCAGTGCTTATTTTTCCTTACATTTCTTCTCAATTTAAAGCTTCGGGTCGATTCTTTTTTAAGAGGAGGTAATGCCGTAGAATGCGGCGGGTTCGCTGCAAAGGAAGCAGGGCGTGTTCTGCTGATCTAGGGTCTTCTAGATGTCTGCCCTCTCAGCGTGGATCACAGGACCAAAGTTGGACGGGCGGGCGGCTGCGCTCGCTGGGCTGGGACATGAGGCTGCTGGTGCAGGCTTGAGTGTGTATGGCTGCGGGCAGGTACGGCACCATTCGTGGCGGCTGGTTCATATGTAGCCGTCGTCAATTTCGGGGCGCCTATCGCTTGCTGTACCTTCTCGAAAACAATATCTGCAACTTCTGGGGCGTTAGGTTGTGCTGGAAATAGAACGGTTTCGCGGATAACCTCCCGCAAGCTCTCCTTGCTTATCGTCTCAGCACCCGGGTGGCTCATCAAGAAGACATACACCCACCGGTCGTGCTTGGCAACCTCGGGTGGCAATATTAAGCGCTGAGTAGGCTTGGCCGACAAAGGTTAACTAATACTCCTGGGAGGCTAACACAAGCGAGACACGACAGGAGGGTGAGGAAAAGTGGGCCAGTTGGTGACAGCCAGCATTGTGACTTTAGTGCAAGTGGCGCGCATTCACAGGAAGGCTATTAGATTTGATTTCTCCACCCGAAGTTGCCATCGACTCTAAGCGGTGTTCACTTTTCTAAGCAAGCCAGCATGGACGTTTCGACAGCGACCGGGCGTTACGCCGTTTGCCGCACGCAGAGTTACAAAGTTTACTTGAAATGCATGCAAGTTAAAATAAACATTGTTTTACCAGGCGCTCACTATATAATCGTATGCTCGGTTATCAATGCAATTGCTCACTTTCCATTAAAAATTTTTGCTAATAACTAGAAAGTTAGGCAATCTATTTCGTAATTTGTAAAGTATGCACTCCGCTTAGTAGAGACGCAGCGAACTACAGGACTTATCCCTGATAGTAATCCGATAACTTCTGCCACCTAAGATCACACCTCTCTGAATTCCGCATTTTGTAGCTGTGGAGACATTTGTAGGTAAGTGCCATCTGGTCAGATGCGTCAAAACGTAATCTGTTATAGTCTGACTCGTGATGGCTTGTCCGTTTTTCTTTTTGTTGTTTCGCTTCCCGGCAGGACAACATATAGCGGGATTTCTAGCCATACGGCTGGCTATGTGCTGTAGCTTACGCAGTTTTATTGATTAGGTGTTAACACAGTACCGCCATTGTTACAGAATTTGAAGATAGCAGTCGCATTATCAGCTGCAATAGACTAAACGTCACTGTGTATATTTGCACGTTATACGAGCTAGCCTTCATAAGAGCGCCAGTTCCGAGCAGCAGACAGTGACTGTGATACGGTTGCACTGTTTAGATAGATAATGAGCATGACATGAAAAAAACGCCGCGTAGCACACCCTAAACGGAGGCAGTTGAATAGATAAAATGGGCAAAGAAAAGCAGGCTGTGAGGACATGCCGACACAAGCACTCATCATTTGTGCTGCATGGGATCGAGGTGAATGTTGAGGAACGGCGCGGAATGCACCTTTCAAAAAGTCCTCCAGCAGATCTTATTCCATATACTCACGCAAGCATTCATCGTTGCTTCATGATCAAATCGATTTCTCTACTTCTCCCATCTTGTTTCCCGACGTAACTGAGAAGTATTTGGGCAACACACCTCGTTTGGATGCATGTGGAGGAAGAGCTCGAGAAATGAAGATGAGGCAAGTTTTAAATGACAGCTGGGCTTCGATGGGCTCGCTTAACACACGAGAAAAAAGTGAGAACTACGTAGCAGCTGCTGTGCGAACACGCAGAGAATTCCAAGGACTTCAGAGAAAAGGGAAGCATCTGAAAAGCGTCACGCGGAAGTGATGCTTGGTGCACCTCCTCGATACAGGTAGAAAAATAAATACGCATTGCTAACTTGGTGCAGTGCGTGCACGATGCGGGATAAGAAATCTTGAATGTGGTACCCTGACTGCAAAGTCGGCTTGCGTGACAGGCAAATTTATTGCTCCTGGTATGTGCAATTAACAGAAAATGTATGCAAAAAAAAAACCTACAGGTGACGCCAAAAGTACTGCCAGCTAAACATACGAAAGCGCTATACCAAGAAACGTAAAGCATAGAGAGCACTAGTCGTCGAAAAGTTACTGAAATAGAAATCGAAGGCTCTAGCCTTCATTCCACTTCATCATTTCTGTAAACAGTTGACATAAAAATCTGGGCAGTTTCAATCTTGATAGTCTTAACACAGCTGCAAAGAAAAAGTTGTCCGACGACTACGCTTTTCGGTAATGTAATTTCTGAGCGCCGCTGCGGCTGCTCTTCAAACATAGGCGAACGCACACAGAGAACACAGTGCTGAAAGGAGGTGGCCATGGGTTTAAGGTTTGGCAGCACGCACAGCGATTCGAAGCCACTGAGCTTATTGCTGAGCCTCTGCTCGGGCGAATCCTCACGAAAACATTTGTAAATGGCATGCAGCTTTAGTTACGTAACAACGACGCAAGCAAGGATGTCAACTCACGCTAAAGCCATTCGTCGGAATAACATTAAATTCGCCCCCTAATAGGAGGCTATAGCCGTTGCTTGGACTGCACTTAGTTCTAGAGCGCGATTAAGTGCTTTACTATTAATATGCAATTAATTGCTTTACTAGCCGTCGTCCATCTTGTGCTCCTGATTACTTAAATTTCAAGGCATTGATCGTCAAGCGCGCACGTAGCTGCTCGCGTAACACATCATATTGCACACTATTTGATCTTACGCTGCACCATTCAACACAAATGTCACACAAAACTGTTGTAGCATAAACGGTCGCAAACGGGAGGACGTTTCCGCGCATGCTAATTTAAAGGACGCGGCAAAATGATACGGGCAACGGCCGGCACAGTTATCTCTGAGCATGCTAATTTCAATGGGCAGTTAATGCGGACGGAGGCGAACGCAGCACGCCGAAAGCTCTAGCGCATTAATAAATCCGTCTACGCGCAAGTACGGTCCGCATAACGCTGTCGAAAAACCAACCAAGAAATTTCTGGAATCGAGCACTGTCTCCGAGAAAGGAAGGAGGCGCTGCAGCTCACACCAAGCTGCGTCTCCTTCTCCCTGGCTTCCAGAGTGGGTTTGGACCATCTCGAACCGTAAGTCTGCGCTCTCCGCGTTGCCAAGGTCGCGGGGAGAAGAGGACCAGAGCCATGAGTTGAGACTCGCTGCTGGGAACACAATCTCTGGAACACTTTCCCTTCATTTTTTTTTTGCCCCAGGTCGCCGCCGCGTCACCTGCCTCACTGCCGTTTTCCTCCTCGCGCTCTCTTCGTTATCGCAATCTTTCGTCCTCCGCTGCCCTCTGCGTTCGCTCTCTTTTATCCTCCAATACCCTCGTTCGCTCGGTTACACCGAGGCACGCCCCTCAGCGAAGCAGCTAGCGCCTAGGAGCTGCGTTCTAAAACATACAATCAGGGTACCAATCTTATCGTAATCCAGAAAAGACCATACAACTAGACGACAATCGCAATTAGAGTCATAAATGCAGCGAGTTCAATATCTGCATTTAGCAAGCAAGGCCGTGCATTCTCTAACCTCGACAGCCGCTGTGCTACCGATCAAGCAACATTAAGTTCCTAAATCTACTCGGCCCACGCCAGAAGTAGTGCACTGCATAAAATTCAGAGGCATTCTGCACAGCACCTACATGTCAGCCCGAGGATAATTTATAGGTAACCGCTTTTGGGTGTTGACGGTTGCGATACGGCCTGCCGCTCCTAAGGCACAAAAAATGGATTTGAGACGCGCGCGGTTCAAACAGGCAAGCTGGTTAAATTAGTTCGACACCTTCGTTTCAAAAAAAATAAAAAATATATTGGCTCGCAAAGTGAAAGAAGAAAATTACAAGATGAAAAGAATAGAAAACTGTGCTGAATGATGATGAGGAGGTCGGTATTATTGCAAAAAAAATACGAAAAAATCTAACCTGTTGAAGCCAAGAGAGAGGATGGTATGTCTTGGAACGGCAACATCGGCGAATCACAAGTGATGAGTAATAATGCATTACAACAGCAGTGAAGAATGTAAGCACTGATAGCAATCACGAGTAAGCGCTTGATTTAGGAAAAGCGAGCTAATAAAACATGGTTAAATCACAAAGCAGTAGGTAAGGAAAATGAAAAGATTTCAATAATTCCAGGATACGTTTTAAGCTTTTTTTTGTGGTCAGAGCAAAAGTATCATCACGAAGTTCATTAAAAAAATTTGGGAACGTAAACACATCTTCTAGACCAAACGTATTTTGTTTCAGAAAAGGGTGCATTGAAGCGCGAATTTGAAATGTTAATATGACCAATGTTATTTTTGAACTCAGACAGCCAAATAAAGATGCAGGATGACTGCCTGCAAGAACAGTATTCAAAGAGTGCCGAGAGAGGAAAAAAAGAAACTGTCAGCCATTGTTGGCTGAAGACGACTTTTATGCGCCTGGTTTCAGCACGTTCTTTAGGATGTTACCAACGCGGCATAGCTGGCGTTCAGTGGAAGGAGAAAACTCAGTAATTCTATGCGTCAATACGCTGTACGCAAGCGCATGAATCATTGCTTTTCCTGCGACACTGGAACCAATGTTCGGATATGAAAAAAAACCCACAGTACTCTTCTAGGGCAACGAAAACGTAGCCAAACTGAGAGATTAGTGGGGACAATTTTTCGTTTTTATATTCATAGTTTTGTTTTGCCCAATTATATTGGCTTTATTGGTGCTTTTTTAATGCATCGTTTAAGTCTGCCGTTATAATGAATATTTATTTTTATGAGGTGGCTTTCATACTGCTTCGGCCTCTGAAAGCGGGTCGATAATCACTCCAACGACAAAAAACTTGGCGCAATTGCGCCAATCTTCACAAGCCTGAAGCCTACATTTGTTCCTGCTCTTCGCCTGTTCTTTCTTTCCGCTTTCACATTTACCGCGGCGAATAGCAAGCAAAAACTAACACTTTCTTCAAAAAAAAAAGAGATAAAAGCAAAAAACAACACCGCACACCATTGGTTTCGTAATAGCCTGTGGGCTGGACAGAAAAATTGAACGGGCCAATCGTGTTTTACAGATACGCCGCTTTCGATCGTTTCGCCGGAAGTCGGCCAGGACCGGAAGTGCGCGGTATCGGCTCTTATAACCCAGCCAGCTCTTTTTTTCTTATATGCACTTTTTCTAAGTTTCGCCACTGGTACTGAGCGAACGCCATTTTGTTGTTTTTTGATGAAATGCGGCTAACCTCGAGCCGCCGGCGAAAACAACCCTAGGAAGAATAATGTTGCAAATGGTTGGAACAGATCGAACTTTGTATTAATGTATTATTTTGTTCTTTCGCGATTGTGCTTCTTTGCGCTATGTGAATGGCTTGTTCAGATTATTCGCGTTCTCATAGGTGTGGTGAGTCCGCAAGAAAAATGCAGTGGCATGCAGTCTTGCCGGAAACGTTTCCAGTATAATGCATGCGAGAACTGCTCGATTGTATCGTTCGTAAAAAAAGTGTGGGGGGAGGAGGGGGAGGGGGCGTGAAGGTCACAGAGTTGGCTTGAGGTGCAGCGCCCGCCTAATTGGGTAGATGCATCAGTGAAAACTGGGCACTTAAGAACACCTGGAGAAACAGAGGATAGAATATGCTTTGCAAAATATGAATGTATAATACTGGGAGACATCGCTTCAACCACAGCAAACAAAATATTTTCTTGCATTAATTTAAACGTCACCAGTACGATATAGGGCGAGATACGTGGAGAAGATTTACTTCTAGGTATGATCCTGTGGAAAATGTAACATACTTAGTAGCAAATACATCGGAAATGTTTGTTGGAAATGCATAACTCCTTAGACAGTACAAAATTTAGTGTAATGTTTATTAGTTTATTGGAATGTGCAGAGACCCGGGAAGCAGAAATAAGCTGAAATATTGGAATCTTCATTACCTCACACAGCGTAACAAACACACTGAACGTACAAAATTTTATAGCGCAGGAATGAAAGCTCTTTAAAAATTATATTTGTATTTTAAGAGATAATCAAGAACTACAATGCAGCAGATGAAACAAGTTTCCTTTTTCAGCACTTACTACATATAGCGAGGTTGAGGAACAGACAAGGTGCTTAATTTTCGATTCCATAAAATGATAAGCTTCACAATTGCGAAGCATATCTATAAGAAGTTCGAATTTTTTTAGCACTCCCGTATTGTTTCTATGTAAACAGTATACTTTCGCTTTATCATTCATGTCAAGTTCCAAGCTGAAAGCGTCATCGGTCAACTTTTACTGGTTGGCTTTTGTAGCCTTGGACGTAACTACAGCCCCTATGGCTCCTCCTTTAACTACTGCGCGCTCATTTATAGGAGGCCTCTTGTGGATTTGGGAACACGGATGATCCGCGGTAGTCACAGGCGACTTGCTGATATCCGAAGAGATGCGTTTATGTGCGCTGGAGTTTTAAAGGCGGCTTAAATACAGCACGGTGCTTTGCTTAGCACGGCCCTCTTAAGTTGTCGGCGGGCATTCGTCTAGTGTTTCCTAAGAAAAGTCATAACAGGTGTTTCACCTAAGATTTTTGGCAATATTTATAAATTTGATTTTTTTTAGTTAGAAGGGCGCTTTTTTCGGCACAGCAATGCCAGCCGTGTATCGCATCATATTAAAGCAAAGACGTTTCAGCTAGTCGGCTGGTTAACAAGTATCGGCCAGATAATTTTTTTAAACTCTGCGTCCTTATTTCTGAAAGGCATGTAGCTCACGGTAAGCAAAATTCGTATCAGTTGTTACAGTTTTGAAATCGCAATGATCCTCAGCGCTGTCGCTCAACAAATTTTTGCTATTCCGACGAATTACATGAAATAAAGAGCTTGTTGGCCTACAGCGCCGATGATAAATGCATTCTGGAACGTTTAAAAACGAGCGTAGATATTACTTACAAGCTACAAGCCTCTGAATGAATAAAGAGGTTAACTAATTGCTAAAAAGTTAACTATTCAGTATTGGCTAACCGGCCTACTGTTACCCTGTTTTAGTTTTATTATGGTGGGCTCCTGCTATGCAGAATAGGGCGCTCTCCCAGTTAGGAGTCAGAAGCTCTGTATATCTCGAGAAGGGTAACTTTAAAAACTGCAGAACATCTTAGGTTAAACACCGGCACAAAAAAGAATGTGAGAGGAGAGGACTAAAGAAGGTGTGGGTGAATGTTGATAAGAGCCTGAACAAATCAGAAGCGAGGGAGAGAGACCTTTGATTTTAAAGTAAAACTGCTGAAGATTACAAAAATGTTCTCTACATTGTCAATATTATAATAATGATGTTGTGTCTTCAATTTTGCGAGATGTTGCTTCTTGAAACACCGACAAGTCAATTGCCAACTATCACATCATAGGTCTTTATTCGGCAAATACGATCATAACAGTCAGCTCAATACCATTGCGCTTACCTTGAACATATAGGACCGCGTCTGTCATGGCCTCACTCATTTGCTCTAGACCGTTTGAAGCTAGCACGCGTCTATACTTCCCAGAGTTTTCAAGCTCTGCTTGAGCATGTGCGTGTTCGCATGTACGTGCGTTACAATAGTTGCGTGCGTAAGTTAGCCCGGAATGAATAGCGTCATCATCAGCATTGGTGCAGTAGTAGGTCATTTCCAAAACCCTCCAAGTAAGAAAAACAGAGCAAATCGACTACGGTTATTAAAATCAGCCTGCTCCATCAATCGCTGCACGCGGAACGCCTTAAAGAACACACCGAAGCGAACAAGATTTCTTCGTTGCGACTGGGCGCGTCTGCCGCTGTTCATTGACAGCTTCTGGGATTGTCAAACACCATGCGCTGATTTTCCGTGAGCAGTAAAAATTTTGATGCAAGGTGTCAGGACAACGAACGCTGTCGAATTTTGTCGGCTGTACATCGCCGGTTTGCTCCAGATCTTAGAGGTATGCATGCATAAAATATATGAGCCACTTTTTTATTACTGTAAACGTTGGATACGACTCTACTGACATTTGAAGGCTATGGGCTGCCCACTAGTAGATTTTGGATAATATAAAAGCAGGTATCCTCAGCATAGTAGTTTAGGTTATGATTTCTATACTGCAGCCTTTCTTCTGCATGCATCGGAGTGGCTGATTCGTGGTGTTTGAAGCTCATTATTTTACCTACCGCACAGTTAAATGTCTGTAGTCCATACTAGCCTGTAGAAGAATGCTTAAAAACGCAACAATAGTCGTCATGCAGATACCGCTCGCGATACGTTCTGAAACTTAATAAAACGTTTTCATGCTAAACCTAAAATTTGAAAGAAAAAATACTTTAACATTGCTTACCTTTCATACTTGTACGCCTCGTGGCGTGTGCAGGCCGCTTTCGGTGGGGGGGGGGGGGGGGGGGGGGATTTCGCGCCGATGAACCGCGACGGTAGACTGCTTGAAAGTAGGAGCAGATGACCATCGTCGTTCTTCATAATTTAATGCCATCCTTCGTCTCTCTGCGGCCATTCAGTTATGGAAAATGCAACTGTTCGCACAAAATGCAAGCACCTTCGAAGTTCAGTGCACCTTCTCCTCAACCAAATGACCCCACCGGAGCTGGTGCGATGAAGTTCACGAGCCCATGGCATGCAAGCCATGATACAAGGGCAGCATATTCTTAAGCCCACCTTTTGGTGACCCTCTAACTGGTAAGAATACATGTCATTGAGTACTTATAACAGAGAGAGCCATCTTTTTCATCTCTCTCCAATAAAAACTTTGAATTTCATTATTCAAGTTTAAATTCTCTCGTTCGCGTTAAACATAAAATGCCTCAGGCGCTTGCATCATGCTCCTGGCTCGTTCTTATTCACATTGTATCTAATTTCAGCGACACCTGGAAAGAATGAACTTGAACCAATACATTAGTTTTTTTGCTCAAACTGACGGAGACGTTGAGCAAGACATCACAAATATTAGATCCCAAAGGAACTGCTAAAGAAAGCAGAAAACTCCCTGCAGCATCTTGCGTGCTGAAGTGTCACATCGTTATATTACAGGATGTCTTATTTTGCAACAATCTGTATGTTTTCAGGCATTGTTGTACCCATATTTTCCATACTACGTACGTTCGCGATGCAGCAGCGGAGTACGCCGACTGAAGGCCGTCGTCACGCAAGCGCAACCTAGCTTGATTGTTCTCAAGGTATCACATTCTCGACCACTATTCTGCTCAATACGCACTGTGAACGCCGAAAGCACTAATAACGCTCACCGTACGCCACGCCCGTTGTCAAAGAGGCTTTTTTTTAATTTCAACTGGCTTGTTCCTGCAGCCACAAAAACCGAAGCAAAGAACGAGAAGTAAGATAGAGGGAAGGAGAAACTCATTTTCAAGCGGAAGTGCCCTAATGGATCTCGTCCCGAGGGCTACACGATGACGACGTCGAGGAGGCAGTGTTGGAGTCTTTCGTACTCGCTTTCCTTGTTGGACGTTTTAGACTCTTGCTCTTTTTCACGAGGATTTTGTAGGTGGCTCTGCAGCCAGCGTCTGTGCCTTGATTCCTCTTGTTCACTGTGCCAGTCAAGGTACGGTTAAGGTGCCGGCGAGGCTCGAATGAGAGTGCAGGAAGGTTTTGCCGCTTGACTAGACACTTAGAGGAAATGGAAGAATCAGATGCAACAGTGAACGAACAACGGTTTGCGCCTTTATTTTTTGCGTTTCGAATAAACCGTGGTGCTGAATGTACTGTTGAGCTTGGGAATGTCGCAAAGTTGAACTCGTGGCGTCTCAATAACAAACTTTTATGTTTTCCTAGATGTCAGAATCAGGAAATGGATGTATTGAAATTCGGCGAAAATTTTAAAAGAGAAATAATTATTGCTGGCTGTGAAAATGAACCCATGCATTGGAGATTTATACATTAAGGGCACTGGAGATCAGGTCTTGTATTCGTGAGCTTTTTATGTATGTAACGAGCGCCGGACTATACGTTGCACAAATGCAAGCTTTTCTTAACTTAGTGAATTGAGGTGTTGAAGAAAATATATTGTCTGTGGCCGAGCATCAATGTTTGAAGCAATACACATGCCTGAAGTAATAAGCGATTTAAAGTTCAGAATAACAGAAAAGTTTTGAGGAAGGTAGTGACAGATAAATTGGTGGAAATAAGTACCCTTTTGACGTTTATAATGAGAGCGTTTTCTGATTGCGCTTAGATGATGTAAACGTGTTAGTATTGTTCATCATCATCATCATCATCAGCCTTACTACACCCACTGCAGGGCAAAGGCCTCTCCCATGTCTCTCCAATTAACCCTATCCTTTGCCAGCTGAATCCACCCTTTGCCTGCAAACTTCTTAATCTCATCCGCCCATCTAACCTTCTGCCGCCCCGTGCTACGCTTACTTTCTCTTGGAACCCACTCCGTTACCCTTAAAGACCAGCGGTTATCTTGCCTTCGCATTACATGCCCTGCCCAAGCCCATTTCTTTCTCTTGATTTCGACTAGGATGTCATTAACCCGTGTTTGTTCCCTCACCCACTCTGCCCGCTTCCGATCTCTTAACGTTACACCTATCATTTTTTTTCCATGGCTCGCTGCGTTGTCCTCAACTTAAGCTGAACTCTTTTCGTTAGCCTCCACGTTTCTGCCCAGTAGGTGAGTACCGGTAAGATTATGCTGTTGTGCACTTTCCTCTTGAGGGAAATTGGTAAACTGCCACTCATGATCTGCGAGAATTTGCCATATGCGCTCCACCCCATTCTTATCTTTCTAGTTATCGCCCTCTCATGATCCGGATCAGCTGTCACTACCTGCCCTAAGTAGACGTATTCCGGCACACTTTCTAGGCTCTCGCTACCAATTGTGAACTGTTGTTCCCTTGCTAGGCTGTTGAACATTACCTTGGTTTTCTGCATGTTAATTTTTAGGCCCATTGATCTGCTCTGCCTGTCTAACTCGTTGATCATGATTTGCAGTTCACCTCCTGAGTGACTCAGCAAGGCAATGTCATCAGCAAATCTCAGATTATTTAGGTATTCTCCATTTATTCTTATTCCCAACTGTTCCCAATTCAGGCCTCGAAATACCTCCTGCAAACATGCAGTGAACAGCATTGGCGAGATCGTGTCTCCTTGCCTGACGCCCTTCCTTATTAGAATTTTATTGCTGACTTTATGGAGGACTATAGTAGCTGTGCAGTTGCTATATATATCTTCCAGTATTTTGACATAAGGCTCTTCTACCCCCTGATTACGCAATGCCTGTATGACTGCTGAGGTTTCCACTGAGTTGAATGCTTTCTCGTAATCAATGAAAGCTATATATAGAGGTTGGTTATATTCTGCGCATTTCTCTATCACCTGATTGATAGTGTGAATATGATCTATTGTGGAATATCCTTTACGAAAGCCTGCCTGATCATTTGGTTGATTAAAGTCTAACGTTGCCCTGACTCTATTAGCGATTACCTTAGTAAATACTTTGTAGGCAACGGATAGTAAGCTGATCGGCCTGTAATTTTTGAAGTCCTTGGCGTCTCCCTTCTTATGAATTAAGATAATGTTTGCATTCTTCCAAGCTTCTGGTACTGTCGAGGTCATAAGGCATTGCGTATACAGGGTGGCTAGTTTTTCTAGCACGATGTCCCCTCCGTCCTTAAACAGATCTGCTGATACCTGATCCTCCCCAGCTGTTTTTCCCCTTTTCATTGCTTCTAAGGCTTTCTTTACTTCATCTTTCGTTACTGGCGGGATAACGCATTGCTGTGCACTGCTGTCTTTCTCATTAGCGCTTTGATTACATTGGCTACTGTACAGGTCTGTGTAGAACTCTTCGGCTACGTTAACTATTTTATCCATATTGCTAATGACATTGCCCTGCTTGTCTCTTAATGCATACATCTGGTTTTTACCTATGCCTAGTTTCCTCTTCACTGTTTTTAGGCTACCTCCGTTCTTTATAGCATGCTCGATTCTCTCCATATTAAAGTTCCTTATGTCGGCTACCTTGCGCTTATATATTAACTTTGATAGCTCCGTTAGTTCTATTCTGTCGGTAGTGTTAGATGCCTTCATGTCTTGGCGCTTCTTAATCAGATCTTTCGTCACCTGAGATAGCTTCCCGGTACCTTTTCGAACTGTCCTACCGCCTACTTCTACTGCGCACTCCGTAATTAATGATGTCAGGTTATCGTGCATTGAATGAACATCAAGATCATCTTCCTCAGTTAAAGCCGAGTATCTGTTTTCCAGCGCTATCCTAAACTCCTGTGCTTTCCCTCTTACGGCTAACTCGTTAATGGTCTTGTTCTTCGCTAGCTTCTTCCGTTCCCTCTTCAAGTCTAAGCTAATTCTAGACCTTACCATTCTATGGTCGCTGCAACGCACCCTTCCGAGGACGGCCACATCCTGAATGGTGCCAGGTTTAGCGCATAGTATGAAGTTGATTTCATTTTTAATCTCACCATTGGGGCTCTTCCAGGTCCACTTCCTGTTTTCTCGTTTGTGGAAGAAGGTATTCATGATCCGTAAATTATTTCTATCCGCGAATTCGGCTAATAACTCTCCCCTGCTATTTCTAGAGCCTATCCCATAGTCACCTACCGCGTGGTCGTCAGCCTGCTTCTTGCCCACCTTCGCATTGAAGTCGCCCATCAGTACAGTGTACTGCGATTTTACTCTATTCATTGCTGATTCTACGTTCTCATAGAAGCTTTCAACGGTCTGGTCATCATGGCTGGATGTGGGTGCGTAGGCCTGCACCACTTTCAGCTTGTACCTCCTATTCAGCCTAATTACTATAGCTGCTACCCTCTCGTTAATACTGTAGAACTCCTCTACGTTGCCAGCTATATCCTTATTAATGAGGAAACCCACACCTAGTTCTCGTCTATCCTCTAACCCGCGATAGCACAGTATGTGTCCGTCCTTTAGTACTGTATACGCTTCACCTGTTCTAACTTCGCTAAGCCCTATCACATCCCATTTAATTCCCGCTAGTTCTTCGAACAGCACTGCTAGGCTAGCCTCACTAGCTAAAGTTCTAGCGTTAAACGTTGCCAGGTTCAGATTCCAATGGCGGCCTGTCCGGAGCCAGAGATTCTTAGCACCCTCCGCTGCGTCACAGGTCTGACCGCCGCCGTGGTCAGTTGCTCTGCAGCCGCTGGGGACTGAGGGCCGAGGGTTAATTGGTTTGATCATAGAAGGTTGTGGCCAAGTACTACACCAGGGTGGCCAAATCCTGCTCTGGTGAGAGAGTGCGTTGTCGGTTCTGGTCACCGAGATAAGGCCGCACTCCAGGCCTGGTTATGCATTTCCATCGACACGCGGTTTTTTTTTTTTTTTAACCCGGTATTGTTATGGGATTGTTGGTATTTATGGGATTGGTTATGGGATTGTTGGTTGTTATGGGATGGTATTGTTATGGGATAGTATTGTTATGGGAAACAAACTCCACCCAGCACAGCCGATCATGTGTGCCTAGGGTTTCAAAATGGGCAAGTGCATGTTGGGATCTCTAAGCGGAAGCTGTGTTGTCGACGTTTGTTCATAGTTCTCAAGAAAGCTATTACTTCAAACTGATGTAATTAATTTTTAACACTGCCCTCTTTCAGTGATGGTTATGTTCTATAGATATTTAATGTGTTAATGCTGTGTTTTTCGCGGATTAGTGTTGTCAGCACCCCTTAATAACAATCGCACTTCAGTAATAACAATGAGGTTTATTGTGGGGCGCAATAAGCTCTTCAGTCTCTTTGAAGCCTTTTCTGTCGTTTGCACCTCTCTCCTTGGCTCTCTTTCTACCGATCTTATCTCCTTGGTGTGGAGCTGCGTGACTGTAGGAGCATGACACTTCAGGCACACGTCGTTTACACAAAGGCAAAAAACAACGTTCTGCAACAGGCCACAGAAATAGCGTAGCAAAGCCAGCTGAATTCGTGAGGTATAAAACCAATGCTGACGAGTGTAACATATTAAAAGAAAAGGTCTGAATTGGAGAGTAATTCAGTTCCAGTAGCTATAACTGCAAAATGAAATACGTTTAATTTTTATTTGTTACCACATCTGAGCATGAAAAACAGCGTTTCTTATCCTTACCAAGTAATAATAATAATAATAATTGGTTTTTGGGGAAAGGAAATGGCGCAGTATCTGTCTCATATATCGTTGGACACCTGAACCGCGCCGTAAGGGAAGGGATAAAGGAGGGAGTGAAAGAAGAAAGGCAGAAAGAGGTGCCGTAGTGGAGGGCTCCGGAATAATTTCGACCACCTGGGGATCCTTAACGTGCACTGACATCGCACAGCACACGGGCGCCTTAGCGTTTTTCCTGCATAAAACGCAGCCACCGTCCTTACCAAGTATAAACTCAGTTTTTATGACGTTCGTCTAGCATCCTGGTTATGCAGTTCAGCTGCTAAGTAAGAATGCGTCGGATTGAATCTCGGCCGCAGCAGCTCCATTACGATGGAGGAAATGTGTAAAGAAGCCCGTATGCGGTGCGTTGTGTTTTCGCTATTAAGAACACTGGGTTGTTCAAATCAATTCTGATCCATGCATTACAGTGCATATTCTTGAGTGCCTCCTTTCGCACTTTCGTGCATTCCTCCTCTCACACCGCTGTCTAGGCCTCTGTCGAGAGTGAGATACTTATGCGCATTTGCTCGTGTCTTTAAGCGCTTGCATTTTTCATTATATTTTAAGCGCTGTTTCTAGGATTTAGATAGTGGACGCGAAGACCATATAAAAGAGATTCAGTGGGCTGTGCAGCGTAACGCAACATATAAAATTTCGGGTGGTCTTAGTTAATCTGAAGTCCGACAGTTATGATACTAATACCTCCGTGATTTTAAAAAGCAAACGTAGAAACTACCATGTTCTCAGATTTTGGCACATTTTAAACAGCTCGAAGTAGTCGAACGCACTCCTTATACTGCTGACTTTTATCCTCAAGTGGCCTTTTCGGCTTGGGCAAATTTTCTAAGTTTCAGATTATTTTCAACGTATCTTACCTAACACATACCGAAAGGCCAAAAAAGTTTGCGAACACAACCATTTGCATAAAAGAAAACGTTTTTATTCAACGTCTACTCCACACTTTAGAAATGTGTTTCGGAAGTCATAGCCCCCCACACTGGTGCTGATTCTCTTCACTAAGTGAAGCCGCTTGGTGCACGTGCCTGATTATGCATTTTTTCTCCCTCTCTTCCTCTTCTTCGATCCCATCTCCCGTTCAACAGTGGTGCTGGAGAAGTTTGTGGCCAGCGTGTACGACGTGTACGTGGTACGCGGGAACTCTGCCATGTTCCGTTGCCATGTGCCTCCCGCTGTAAGAGACCACGTCACAGTTACGTCATGGGTCCTAGACGACGGCGTGACTATCGGCACGCTAGGAAGCGATGGTGAGTCCTGGTTCTCTGTTGTCGGTTTTGTCTTTCGTTTAGGCAGGTTTACTCTGCCTAAAAGAACACTTGTTACTATATGCTCCCACGCAGGTCACAACAGCACTTTAAATTTAAATGGCACCTGTATAATTTACACTTTTTGAACATAATATTTATTGCAAGATAAAAGAAAAGGGGAGTTTTTTTAGAGATATGTTAATAAATATATCATATCATGGAGCCTTTAAATGGTACAGCTTCTTTTAGACACAGCCTTGGTTCTTTCGTGTGTCTAAAATCGACATCTTTTTTATTGAAATCTTGCAGCGCGAATACAATACTTGGCAATGCATTTATGGGTGACCACTGGGATTAAGTGCAGTAGTTTTGTTAAACTTCATCTATTTTTAAGGAAAATATCATATTATAGCGTCTTTCACAGCGGCATCTCGTCGACGTCGGCGCTGCGGTTCTGCGCAGTAGTGCGACGTTCAACACTACCATTACTTGGTCTCATAAGCGTGAAACACCTAATAGCGAGTTTCACACTATCGTCCAGCTTTCCGCTGGCTGTTGTTCTGCTACCACGCCTTTCTTCTTTCCTCCTGTACAGGCACGGACTCAGCATCCGAGAGGTGTTTCGAAGAGTCTGGTGGCGTCTTACCACCGTGCCCAATAACCCACCTCATGATAACAAAAGTTGCAGGATGAGTAAGGATTGGCCTGCTTGCACAGTGTGGTCATAATTGTACAAAAGATCACAACGCTTCTACGCACTAAGAACCTGATTGTACTCTCAAGCTAATCAAAAGACAGAATTTTTATGTGCAATCAATTTTATGAATGCCATGGGAGAATAACCGTTGCAAACACATATAATAATTCCAATCTTGAATGGCACTTTAACGCTCAATATGAAGTACTATCAACGTTAAAGTACACTAAGCATGACCCTTCCGCAGTCGTGTAGCCTGGTTGCAAAGAGTGCAAAGACAGAGAACTGAGTTACTGGCCAAGAAAAGAAAAAGTCAAAGTCAATGTTGCTAGATGTATTTCTTGAAAGAAACGGTAGTATTTGCGTTTCACCAGTAAATAGAGTCTCTGATGTAAGTAACAGTGGAGGTGGAACCGTAAGTAGCTCAATCAGCTGGCCAAACGTGGCTAGTGGACAAAGCTTGCCGTGAAGCCTAGCTCCGTGTACTCGGACAAAGGGAAGCCTGCCCTTGACGATCTTTTTTTTTTTGTTATCACAAAGTCGTTCCTACTCCACCGCCTTCCCAAAAATGTTTCGTTTAACGCAACTCGACGACATCATTTGTAGCTCCATGATACATTCCAGGGAAGAGTATACTAATTAGTGAGCGCCGGGCGGTTGAGCTGTGGCCGCCTTAATTTAAGAGGACTGGAAAGAGTATCCGGCACTTTGCTCGGGTGGCGTTCGAAGAGCTTCTTTATTTCAATGTCAAGTCCACCAGAAGCGCTTTTCTTTGTATCAGAGCCTGAAAAGTATTCATGTTTCTGCTTCTTTACAGCATCATATGCAAGAAAACTCATGCTCTTTGTCCCCCACAATCTAAGGTGCAGCGCTCCATGCCAAACGCACCAGAGTTCGCGCTCAACCCCCTTAAACTTTATCAATAAAATTTTTGAGCACTTTACTTAACCATCTAAAGTACTCTTAATAACTCTAGCGAAAACATTTTCTGGCCACCTGACAGCCCATCGAATTTTTCAGAAGTGCAAAAGCTTTCTGAGAAAAAAATTTTAAAAAATCAAATATTTTGCTTCTGCGCTTGAAAAGATTTAAACATCAAAAATATGCATGGGGTTTTTTTCGCACAGCAAAAATATTCTCAGCGCAGTTTTGTGTGTTGTTCTATTTAAATAATTTTCCCCCGAAAAAAACAGTTTTCGCAATTTTTGATACCCTTTTGCGACATTTGAGAGCAACATCACATGTTTCGCCACTTCTTTATAATATGTACTACTTCATTAAATGGTTTTATGTACTATACATCAGAGTATATTTAAGAAAAAAAAGTCGTATTAAAAAAAAGTGCTGTGCAGAGTTTCCTGGCATAATTTTCGTACTGAGCCGTTCCTAATAACAATATAAATATAAATTCTTTGCACATCCTCAGGAGTGGTGAATTGTGTTGCATTGCTAAGGGCGCTACGTTCGTGAGAGTAGCAGCATGAACCTGTGCGTCCAATAAGGCACATTCGCGCTTATTCGCGCTTTTTCGCGTCTGTTTTTCATCAGGTGCACTCTTGAAAAAAAGGTAGTAGTACTTACTAATTTTGGGGTAGTAACTGGTTGCCACATATATTGCTAACCTGTTAGTAACTGCAGTTAGTAACGGGAACGTTAATAACAGTTACTAGCCGATTCATTCAGTAACCGCTGCTAGCCGCTATTAGTAAAGGAAAGCTAGCAGTATTTAATAAGAAAATGAATAGAAACGAATAGGTCTTTCGTGCGGTGTGCTAGAGTGGCTTGCTAAATTTGCGCATACTGGAAAATTAAAAAAGCTGCATAGTCAATTTCACTAATTCGCGAAAACAGGCAGAGCTATCAAAGCGTGCTGGCTGCAAATCACACATTTAGTTTTAGGCTTTTTGCGCATTACATGTACAAATTATGCGAAGTGATGGCATCAAACAAGCTTACCAGTCGCACGCAAGACTTCAGAAAACAAGAGCACAAACCATAAGGAGTCACACACACGCGCTGCGCGTGCACAGGTAAATCTTTCTCAGTCTTATATACTCCCTAAATATGACACTCATTTACGGGCTAGTGGCTCTTACCTGTTGAGCTCAGATACCAACGTTAATTATAAAGTTGAGATTGTATAAACAGCTTAGTCTACCTAACCGCATGCCACTGCAGAAATGTTTAATTACAAAACCAATTTAGTCTCAAGGCAGTCTGTGTAAGTTATATTCTTTTGCTTTATGTTAGGGTTAAAGGAACATGATTTGATTTATGGGCGCTTAACGTCCCAAAACGACTCAGGCTATGAGAGTCGCCGTAGTGAAGGGGCTCCTGAAATTTTGACCACTCGGGGTTCTTTACCGTGCACTGACAACGCACAGTACACGGGCGTCTAGAATTTCGCCTCCATCAAAATAAAGGAACAGTTACTATACTAGGTAATAAGTAGCGACCATAGTTACTAAAAGGGTAGCAAGGGCTACTTTTACTAACTATATATCTTGAAGAGGGCAGTACGTAGTTGGTAAAAACTAGTAAAATGAAGTGAGAGTTAGTAACTGCTGCACTTACTACCTTCCTACTAGCCTTTTACTACCATTTTCTAAACTTTTCTTAAGAGTGAATTCTTGAAGCCAGCTCCAGTTTTCTTGCCTGGTTGGTGTATGGTTGTTGCATGCTTGCGCAGAAACATAATCCATGGTGAAGTTTTTGGTCAGTTGGTCCGACACGTTGCAGAAAAGAAAGCGCGCCTTAGGACAGGGATTAGGGTAGAAAAGTGTACAATGCCTCTCGGATTGTTCGCTTCCCTCTTCTAAGTCCAAAATCAAATTTCTTATCTATTTCTTCTCCAAATCCCACCCTATGTTTTAGTTGCAGTAGGAGCCTTGAAACATCACTATGGGCTTATAAGCGCTCACGAGCCTGTAGCATAACTTGTTCATAAGACATGCTTTTCGTTGCAAGGAAGCTATTGAATCTGGAAATTCAAATTGATCTTCCCCTTATGTTGGCGTAGTCATTAATCAAAGAAAATGAGAAGCGCGTCGTAAACGGTTATAAAGCTTGAGAAAAAGCATAAGAGGCGTCTCGAACATGTAGAGACAAAATCGCTGGCGCAAGATCTCTTTGGCAGAATCAGGACAAGCAGAACTTTAGAATGGCACTTGTTCTATCACCATACGAGTTGCACCCCGTAGTTTTAGGAAAATTAGTGTCTTTCCAGAGGCCCCAAGATTACAGTCCAGCAGTTTACGTGTACTAAAGTAGTTTCGTTCATTAGTTCATCGCTTTGGTGGAAGGCTGCCATAGACGGTATTACCTGAGACGTTTTCGACTGGTAAAGGTTGGAAAGGTTGAAGAGATTGTTTAGCAGGTTCATGGAATTGACATTTCCTTCAACGTTTTCCTTTTGGAAGAGCCGTACGAAGAGCTGGAGGTTCTTTGCTATGATAGCCGCAACTGATGCGGGCCCGCGGGGGGCGGGGGGGAGAGGGGGCGGGTGCTGGAAATCGTACGCAGTACGTGCCGCTTACCAGGAGTTTGCTTTAATGCTGGAATTTGACACTTAAGGCATTGCTCGATGAGCAGTCACACTACAATAGTAGCCAGATTTTCAGATAAGTGCTAGAACAGACACCTATCAACTATGAGGAGTGGCAGTATCTCTGCATTCGAGAAATACATGCGTAGTTTTCTCTATCGATTGCGCTAATCAGAGCGCCCGCCTACCTTTCAAAAAAATTACTATCCTTTTCTAGCTCTCAAGTGGAGGGCAGTGCTAGCCCTGTCCACTTCTTTCACAGAGCAAGGAGAAATGTTTGGCGTTGATGTCTCGCCTTTTCCACAAATGCCTGTTCTTATGAGGCCAGAGTCACGAAGCTTGCAGTGTATGCTCGTCCTTTTCTAACGCACAGTTCTCTGAGTTTCACGGCAATAGTGTTATTATATCACTTCCTAAAAACCTTCAAAGTTGAAACTCTAAAGATATACGACATATAGACTCCATAAAAGGACGTCTTGTAAGGCTAGTTGCTAACCGTTCATGTTTTGATACAGGCGCGAAACAAACGCAGGCACATAGATGGTAGCCAGGTCTGAGAGCCCAGTGAGGCGCTAAGTCCTGGCTACCATGCTTGTGCCTGTGTGCGTTTCGCACCTGCAACCAAAGATATATATTCCGTTCTTTTGAAGCGTGCCGTCCATTACATCGCCAATTTTTTGTCCAGAAAATATTCTGAATATTTTATCGAATCGATGGAAGTGTCCAAATGCCTTACCTATTAGCACAAAGTTTTGTTCTGCACAGGAGAATGTCGAACTATTCAAAAGCAAATTGAACCTTCCGCACTGAAATGTTTAGTGTTCGGAAAACTGAATTCAAAATGCAGCAGCTTAGTGTTTTTGTTTTATCCGCACATGAGCTGCTCTAGAAGTTCGCTTGAGTAGTTTACCTCAAGAGGGTCCAGTCTAGGTCTAATTTAATAGCTTTTGCGCTTTGGAAACTTCTTTTATGATTTCACGATGTCTGAAAGCTCGCCCTTCTAAAGGCTGCTGGTTCACATCTACGCCCCCATGTTAATATCTCGATTGCACATTATCCGACAGTTTATATACATTATATATACTTGTCAGCCTTATCTGTTTCGTCCCAAAATTAATGTGTGTTTTATTGCCCTTGGCTGTATGGCCTCGCTTTTGAAGACCAACGTAAAAAAGTACCTGTTTCGGTTTTTTAGTTAGTTATAATTTAAGAGGTACTTATGGCCCCCGGCATTTTGAAAGCTTTGCAAAGAATCAAAACATAGTCCACGTGCGCGTCAGCGGAAATTAATTTTTGTTTTAACTTGTTCCTCATCAGCTGTGTTTTGAGCTTTCTGACCTATCAGTACATTAGCCGTTCGATATGATTTAATGTTTTTTTTCGTCGTTTCATCGCACATTCGCGTTTCAACCGCCATAAAAAATTTCAACTGTTTCGTGTAGTTTCAGTTATATTTTTAAAGAATACTTGAACTCCTCAAGAAAGAGGCCCTGCCAGGAATCAATTCGTATACAGTTTCGACCATCGTTGTTATGCTCTATATGTTTGGCCTTTAGAAACATGTTCTCAGTAATGCACTCAAAGGCATGATACTGCCAAGGAATGTGTAAAATATTTCTGTTTTTTTTACAAGTTTCAAGATTACGCCTCACCGCTAAAGTTTGCTATCAATTAAAAATTATTATTTTTCGTTTTTTTTAATGCGCTTTTTCTGATGGCATCTGGGAACAGAAAATCACTTTCTTAAAAAGTGCAATGCTGCCATTGTGCACTCGAACGTGCAGAAATAAAAAACGAACTGTGTAAATTGCAAATTATAAGGGCTCATGTAGCATACATATTCAACTTTGTCCTGCTAGCCAGTGCATTTCTGCAATCGCTGCAAGCTGCAAATGTTGTTCTGTTCGTTAAAGATGTGTGACAGAAACATGGTGAGAAATTACAGGCCTATATTTAACACAAGTGCTATTATTTATTAAGGCAGTGCTAGAAGTGATAAACTCGAGAATTTGTAGTAATCTGCGCAAACATTCCTCGCTGCACTGTATTTAGGACAGGTTCTGTAATCATCGTTCAACAAAAACAGCGTTAATGATGCAAAGTAGAAATTCTGAAAAGCTGTAAGAGAGTAATTTCTCATTAGCATGGAACCAAGAGCACTTATACGTCTACAAATGAAAGCTTTACAGCCTTAAAGAAAACTTGGTAGTTATAGGAAAACTCGTCTCTCTGAGGGGATCGAACGCTAGTCAGTAATTACTCTCTTATAACAAATTTGCTTCATGTTGAAAGATTCCCCTAAATTCGTTTGATTATTAGGCAGATATCTATATAAATTTTACACTTGCTGCCCACATAGATCTCTCTATAACGTCCCATTGTTTGTGATATACAAAGTTCCTTATCAAACTAAAGTCATGCCCTATATTTTGCTTCGCCAATGCGTTAATGGCCTCTCATCTGAGCCAAGATAAACAGTTTCTGTCAGTTGGCAACTTCTGTTCAGACTGTGGGCATAAAAACAAAGGAGCCTCAAGAGACTACTCTAGGACTGCTCTTTTTTTTCTGTTTGAATATCTAATGGCTTTCATGGCTTATTTCTGAACCTACAAGGCCCTTTTAGTCGTTCTGCTGAGGAAACAAGTTTATTAATCAGAGGTAAGGCAACGCAGAAGATACAAAACGTTCACAAAACATGCTGCTCACACCTTGGAAGGTAAAAATTTGTAATTATAAATGCAGAAATAAAAGTAACAAGCAAATGCGTTTACTTCAAAAGTGTTTTAGTCTATCAATTCCCGACGGAAATAGGAGACCGTGTGGAGATTCCGCACGCAGCGAAATCCTGAAGATAGACTCTACAGTGGTTTGCATAGGAATCAAATAATGCATGTGTTCTCTGAGAAGATAAATCCAGTGCCCAATAATTTATTAATCATTTCTCAGTTCATGCATTCCCATCAGCACTGAAGAATACGCAATAAGACGCCCTAATTTAATTTGTTCTTGTTATAAAAGAAAACAACACGCACTCTACGCTTTTCGCACTAATGAAATGTTTAAAAGAGCGCCTACCATTTGGACTGATAAGTGTTATAGTTCACAACTTCATGCATCTAAGTGTGCAGGTGTAAAAAACAGAGATCGTTTCTACAACCACGTTTTAAATATAATGAAAAATGTTTTTACATATAAGACACGTAACCCAAATGCGTAATATGTACGAACCCCGCATCCGCCGCGGTGGCTCAGTGGTTAGGGCGCTCGGCTACTCATCCGGAGTGCCCGGTTTGAACCCGACCTCGGCGACCGCGTTTCGATGGAGGCGTCAGTGGATGTCAGTGCACGTTAAAGATCCCCATGTGATCGAAATTATTCCGGAGCCCTGCACTACGGCACCTCTTTCTTCCTTACTTCTTTCACTGCCTCCTGTATCCCTTTCCTTACGGCGCGGTTCAGCTGTCCGCTGAAATGTGAAACAGATACTGCGTCATTTCCTTTCCCCAACAGCCAATTGAGTTCAATACAAACCCCGCAAAACTATGCCTTTAAATTGTCCACTAAGACATTTCCAGTTCTCTAAGGAGTAATTCTAACCGGTTTATTGATATTACTGAGTTCCCAAGAAATGATTGAAACATATTTTTTGTAATGTCATTACTCTGACTGTAGGGTGGAGAGTGGTGCTTTTCCTTTTTCTTTTTCTTTTGAAGCTCTCAATGCAATTTTCTTTGGAACGATATCTATCTATTTTTTTTTATTTCTTACGAACGAAAATCTTAACTTTTTCTGGCAGCAGTCCCCTTCACAAGCTGCTCGTAACTGGTGCTTTTTGCCGGTGCTCCATCCTTGCACTTTGTCCAAGAAGGTTAAAAAATGATTAGGTGCAATTTGAATAACTAGCAGCTATGTTGATTGAAACGCGGATGACGGCATATTATCATATATTCGTTCTTGAAAGTCCATCTTGTAAAGTATATAAAGGAAGCCACCGTATCTCAGAAGGATGAGAGCAGTACGCTGTATATGGAGGTAGCTCGCTCGGATCACACCGGCGACATAAGTTCTGTTTTTTCCTTCATTTTGATGAATTACCCTGCACGTAACAAATTAATAAACAACTATTTCTTTTTCTTGATCAACGCTTCAGTTAATAAAAAAATATTTTCCATGATTTTCTTCGTTTCCATGACTGTTGGATTGCTGTAGTCATGAACGCGCCGTAGCCAGCTCATTTCCATACCGCTTGTTAGGATGTGCGCTGATTAGAGAGCTGATAGAAAAAATAATTTCTGTCTAATTATACCAGACTACTGTGGCTGTTTCATTACCGTGCCAATGCATGTTTCATTGCGGTGTACTTTTTAAAAGCCAAGCAAGCTCTAATGCATACTCATATACAAGAAAAAGGTACCCACGAATTTTTATGGTTTATGCCCTATCCGAGGATCATGTCTATACACGACAGATTCCTTGCTGTGTCGCGTACTGTGAGGAAACTTACATAATTAAAACTCTGTCGTAAGAACCGGTCGCTGCCTTGTTAACCTCCTTGCCTTTCCGTTTGTCTTTCTCTCTCTATCTGTCGTAAGAAATTCAAGGAAACATTTTTGTTTCCTCGCGAAGTATGTCAACTTTATTAAGGATGACAATAGGCCATTTCTTTCACGACGAAACCTCATTGTTAGCCAGTCAGCTTAACTCGGCGCAGCCGATATGTCAAGACACTTTTGTGCTTGAACTTACCTTCTTGTTACAGTCAACGAACATACTTCGGCGAAGAACTCATCGAACTGATTTCATTTTACGACAACAGCTGGTTAAATTTCCAGTTAATGCGCCTCAATCTTTCATTTCATATATATATATATATATATATATATATATATATATATATATATATATATATCACTGCTGCCACTGGATTCAGACGGCAACTATCCTCGTTTCCGCTCCAGCCAAAGCTAATCGAAATGGCGGTACCAAGTAAAACATTAGGAAATCATATTTGCTTCAGATCTCAGAGCGTGTTTGAGCGGCTGCGGCTTCATGATGGTTCACGAGAACTGCTGGGTTTAGCAATAAATCACCCTGTGCAGAAATTTTGTTTTACGATACCATGGCAGAGAAATGGCTTATCTTCCGCTTGCAGCTGTTTCGTGCCTATTAGTACTGATCACTTCACTGCAGCCTTGGAGAAACCTTTTGATCAGTGAGCGTCACTTCCGCTTAGCGCATGACGCGCATAACTTTCAGCATGAAGGAAGCTATAGGAGGAATGAAATGGCGAATTTGAGTCACACTACACCGCCTGGACAGTTTGAGGTGGATTTGGTTGAGACAAATTTTGAGCGGCACTGCAGCACAAAACATTGTTTTCAGTGGCCTGAGGGAACAATTAGCCGTCCATTCGAGATTTTTATGAAAGGTATACCTAAGAAGTGCACACGAAACACGACAAAACATGCGAAGTGTGCTTAGAATGTGTACATTTCTTTTTTAATGTGACCAAACTCGAAGCTACATCAGGCAGTTGGCGCAGAGATTTTGTCACATTGTAGCATTACGCTGCTTCTTCGTATGTTCTTACTGCTTTTGTGATAACCTGGGCCAGAAAACTTTCAGCTCACAATCCCGTCACAATTTTACGCTAAAGCAAGTTAACGCGACTGGCGTAGTTGATTATTTGCGCTCATTTATGCAAGGCAGAGCGATGTTTGCGGAGTGCGCAGAATGTGCATATGTACGCACTTGTGTGCGTCAGTATGTTTAGCGCGACACCACACTTCTATAAAGAGCTTTAAGTTTGCATAAACCTCAAGTTTTAAAGGTAAAGCCAAAGTTAAGCTAAAACAGAGAAAAAACCATTATGTTATAGTTGGTAAGGCGAAAAGCACTGCGCGGATATTACTGTTTACGCTTTTAGGCCTTACTGTTTGAGGAAACTTTATGGCAGGAAAGAAATGTCTAGTATAGAGCATAGGTTCGGTTCATATTAATACCGTAAATGACCCAGCTCTCCATTGCGCTTTCTGTATGACAGTAATCAATAACCACACTATCCTAACTTTGTCCTCTATATACCGGTGTGTTGGCTGCGCTTTATTGAAAAAATGTGATCGGCTGTGCAGGTGTATGATGTCGCATGAAGACGATAGGCCGGGTATATGTACGACAAGGAAGCTTAGTGCGAGTGCCTGGCCATGGAATAAATTCGCGTGTGTCGCAGCTTTTGTTTTTCTTCCAACCTCGGTTATTGAGCTAGAACCTAATGCCAACGTGCCCCGTTTTGGCAACATTGTATGCTCTGAGCAAACCTTTTTGCCACTTTGTTTTGTTATATTTTGCGTGTGTTTTCGAGTCCCGTGTGTTCAAAAATGCGTGTCCACTTTCAGCTATATTTAAAAAAAAAGCTATTGAATGCAACCGATACCCTGCTAATACAGCCAAAAAAAACAGCTAAAAATAACGGTGCTGGAATACAGTCCAATGCGCAGGCCTCTCTACCCTTGAAATTCGCCCCCCACGCTCGGGGTGAAAGCGGGAAGTTGCGATGTGTTACCGCATTAGTTCGTAGTACTTTTTCTCTGGCGCCACAAACAGCTGGCACTCGCGAGAAAAACATCTTCACAGAATGCACGGCACAGCTTGTGGCAGTACGTTGAGGGTGGTATAAACATCACTTACGATTGCGTTGTGATTAAAACACTTTACATTCGATGTTCACCGCATAACTGCAAACATACTCGCGTTTCACCTACTTAATTCTGGATTATGTGTTGAGCTATGCCAGACTTGTTCTGCACACACCCGCCGTGAAAACAATCTGTGGCGTTCCTACGCAGGCGCAGTCACTAAAATAGGACCTTTGTGTCTACTCTGTTGTCGTTACCTCTTGTGGTGCTACTGCTCCTAACTCTGGGAAGATCGCAAGGCCGTTTGTGAGGAACGAAGATATGATGACTGGGGACGTCGAAGTACTCAATAGTCGACGAACAATAACAATCCACCTGCAACAAAACGGATAACTAATACATGGCCAACAAGACATTTCGGGGAACCACTTTTGGTCGCTGTTTCTTGAAGTTCGGCAAGCTCTGCCTACGATTGTTCTGAATTTTTTCTGAATGTGGTGCCAAATATTCAACTTACTTTAAATATTCGCGTTTCTTTTCATATTCAGTAGGTCTAGCAGGATAACTTTTAGAGTCGGATACGAATCTTAAGAGATATGTCATTGTTGTTCAAGATCTTTGAATATTCACACACCTATAAAATTCTTCAGTACGTGGCATTCAGTAGAGAAAACCGCGAGGTTTTCCCGTACGTACCTGGCATTGGTCGAGAAAACAAAAATGAGCCTTCGACAACCAGGTGGAAATGAAAAAATGAAAGGGACGGCATTGTGATATGAATTTTTATGAGCGGCAGAGACCAGAGGATGAGGTGGAAACGGAGTAGGTGCAGGCACGGAAAGAGAGTAACGGCGGTGTTGGGGTTCTCGCTACATTGATAAAACGATAGGTGACTGTCCAATTAGAAATGACTTCAAGGTGGACGTTCCGCACGCTCGAAAAATGCATGCCAGCTAGTTAGCGTCTGGCTAATGCACTGAACAACTCCAGGCACAATGAGTATGCATGAGACCTGCACATGGAAATGAAGAGAGAGGAGGCCGAGCGGCAGTGCGCAGTTGGTGAATGAAGACACTGCGCCAAAAGACTGCATAAATGATGCCTGTTTAGAACACCCTTTGGGAGATGCAACATCCTGTCTTGTAGGCAGCTATTATAGGATCATGGCTAAAAAAGCCATCTAGGTAGAGATAACGAAAATTGAATACTCGAGCCTCGAACAAATCTAACAGACACTCAGCATGGCAGCAAAATAGCCCTCCCCCCTCCCCGTTACTCCTCTCACCTAAGCTCTCAAGAGACAGTCTAACATAAAGGAAAAAGAAACGTCGCCCTCTTTTAGCCTTGAGATATCTGTACAGTCAGGCCAAAATGAAACGCGAACCGCGTCTATCAACAAAACAAAATATCTTGCCCTTGTACTTTCAGCTGCAGTGCACAACAATCCTGATTCATGTTTAAGGGCAAAAGATCTACCGTAGTGTATGTTCATAAACCAACTGTGCAGGATTATCCTGCTGCAAAGTGAAAAATTATGGCCTATGCCTGTTTACATTTCATTCGAGCCTAGCTGTATATGTCAGGACCGCGGAACTACCCGGCCGCGCTTGTAGCAAAGGATAATTTCTGAACCAGCCTTTCTGCATACAATTTTTCTGTGCATGAATACATGCGGGAATATTCGCCCGCAGATGAGCGCGAGATATAACTCATGCCTGTATAAAATAGCAAACATTAAAGGAACGCTTAGCTGTAATGTAATCGCCTTCTATAGTGGCAATATGAAAAACCGGTCATGTTAAACTGTTGTATGTTCAGCTATTACTTTTGTTCCTCGAAGGCAATCTAGGCCGTTTTAAATTATTTATCATTCCACATAAGAATTCGGAACTAATGTCTAACATTTCTAGTTTTTGTGGTATTTTAAGCAATAATTCGGGTGCTCGTTAACGCTAAAACTGGCAAAAAAAATTAAAGATAATCCACGCTTTCTTTCTCATTTTCTTTCTCATTTGAATTCGGAATTTAGGGATTTGTAATACAGAAGTACGCTCTCTTCTCCAGGCGCACCTGAGAGAGGTCTTAGATATTCACACCAGGTCTGGTTCGTTTGCTTCCACCATCCATTGAGTTCCCTTTCCACACCGCACTTAGCTCTTTTGCATGTTACCTCTTTATTATTGGTGACACAGCTTACTGAGCGATTCTGTTTTAGTGCAATGTTAGAGAGTGAATTAACGTAACTTTTATATTTGTGTTGTTTATGCAATATTTCAGAAGGCAGGCAAGCACTGAACCACGAAGTATAACTCCGCAATAAATTTGCTTTGCCTTCAGGTACGCCAATCAGACTGGGTAGTAGTATTTTGGCAACTGAGATAATATAGCCATATTTTTGAACAAAGCCAAATTAAATTCATCGCTTTAAGGGAAGCGACAACCGAGGCTGGATCTCGGTAGCCGACGGTTCCTATTTTTTCCAATAATCCGGACGTAGGTACACGTTCAAAGCTTTAGCTGCTGTTCTTTCTTAGAAATTTTTATTCTTATTAGCGAAATTATTAAATAGCAAGCTCTCTTGATGTAAAAAAATTGCTGGCCATTTAGCATTGCTGATCGGGAAGCAATGTGAGAACGCTCAGTTTTTTGCAACTGAACACTACCGCCAAGAGCCTGAAAGCGCAAATTTTCGTTGTCCACGCCAACTCATGCAGCGGACACCTCTGTGTCACTACCGCCACATAGCTCAAATTGCGAATATTAGTTTAATAGTAGTATTACTTGATGAAGACTACAATGTACAATGCAGAGTGTGTTGGATATTGGCACCAGGTGTGTTCGGCTGTGGCGTTCGCCACAGCCGAACACCACAGTTGATAGCTGATAGCCACATAGCCGATAGCTGATAGCCGATAGCCACAGCCGATAGCTGATCTGTTCGCGCCGCTGCGGGTTCGAATCCCAGTCGCGGATATTTATTTGATTTATTTTCATTCATTTCTTACACTTGGAATAAACCCACAAACATCGCAAGGTCTTCGCAAACCGACAAACATTCCAAAATCTTGCTGGATGTTTATTCGTCGGAATAATGCTTTCGCGTTAGTTCGTGTTAGTTACTGGTAGTTCTCAAAATATCTAAGTGAGTTTATACCGCTAACTATTTCCAAGTGTCGAAAATGGCCTTGTAACGTACCATAAAAGTGTAACGTGCGTCGATTTTCAGGCCGATTTCTTGTTTAGTGTCTATAAAATAAACCATAATTATACGGCATCTGCTCGGCCTTTTCCATGTTTGCCAGCATCTATATGTTTCGGTTTCTCTCTGCTGGGAGAGTTTCACATGCGCAAAAACGAATTCAAGCTTCGCAAAGATCGTGTTTATCCGATAAGAGCTCATCTGCTAAGCTTTCCCTGGAGATAGACTTAAAAGCGTAAGGTACTTTGTGGACGAACACATAAGGTCACGGGCCATCGCTTCGTGCATCGTTCCCACTACTGCGCAGTCTCGAAGTTCTTGAAGATTTTTCATTAGATCGAGGTTTGTTACTTGACCCTGAATTTATTAATAAGAAGCACTGAAGACTATCCGTGACTCCTCCAGACGGATAATAAATATGAAGCTTCTCCGTTCCAGTACCCACTCACTGTCGAGTGAGCCATGGACAAATAAAATGGTGGTAGAATTTTCGCAGATGCCCTCATCATGTAATGCTTTTTGGGCTTATATAAGATATATAACATGATAATGATAATGATGTATCGGAGCTGTCGAAGGCATGTGTTGCAAAGAAAGAGAATGTTCGCAAATTTCAGCGGGAAGGTTCCAATGGGCACGATCAGCACCTTTGACTTTATTGAAAATGGAGCCAATTTCGGGTTGTAAATATACTGCACTCTTTTGGAGATTGTGGCTAATGGTAATGAACGCCATTATAGCTATCACATTCATAGTTTTTTTTTTTGTTACGGGTAGGCCGACCTTTTAGTTACGTGCTTGACTGTAATGTACAAATGCAAATATTTAGTTCCCTGTGCAGTCTCAACTGCGTTTTATCTATGTTTTACCTAAAATGATCGCCGTTACTGTATAGAAGTCTGGCCGTTCATTGTGCACATGCCAAGGTATAAATCTCCGGTAACCTCCACTGCCCCGTTTTACTTGGACTATACTTATGCTTATATGGTGCGATAATATTCCTAATGCCTACAGTGTAGTTAATATCACCGACAAGTGAAACTAAACTTACGCTATGTATTTACTCCGGCGTCTTCGAACATGTTTATTGAATGAAGCACTTGATATCATTGTAACTGTCGTTAGACTATTTTAGTGTATGGGAGTTTAATGTCCCAAAGGAACTCAGGCTATGAGGGACGTCGTAGTGAAGGGTTCCGGAAATTTAGAGCATCTGGGTCTCTTTAACGTGCACTGACATCGCACAGTATAAAGGACTGTAGAATTTCGCCTCTGTTAGTCTTACGTTTCACTTGGCATTTTCATAGTTTTCTTCAGAAACGCCCGATCGCATAAACAAAAAGGGAGGTGTATAATGCCAGAGAAAAAGGAGCTCTCAAAACCGTTTGGGAAAATACAGCGCTGTCATTAAATTTGGCGTTTTGCGTTGCGGGCTTCAGATTTCTCATGTACTCCGGTTAATGAATAGCTTCTGAAATTCTAAGCCACTCGCCCTCTCCATTTTATAGGATGCTTTTTTTATATTGCAGCTGCCTGTCTTTCTTTTCTATAGAGGGTGTCGGTTTACACATATAAAGCGTCATAACCTTGTAAGCGACTTGCTTCTCGTTACTCGCGCTCGTTTTATCGCGACCTGCGGAGATCATATTAACCCAAGTGATGGTAGAAAGCGTATATCGCTAAATTTACTCTTCGCAAAAAGCCTCAGGTTTTCAAGTTTCTCAACTTTAATTCTTCTAGTTTTACACGTGTATTTTACACTCGAAGTATAAAAGCAAAAAAAAGCGCGAAGATATAATGATTACCACTGTTCAATTCCAGTTAGTTTATTAGTTTTTAAGTTTTTTCTGAGGTCGTTCTTTGTGAAGAGCAGTTTCGCATTCTCAGTACAGTGTCCGATAACGAAAAACAGCTCAAGAGCTTTATGAAAACTTTAGTTAGTAGTGGAGCCTAAGTAAATGCAAGAAAAAAACATGCTTTTCATTCAAAAAGAAAGAAAAGATTTGGATAAAAGCAGCCGAGCTAAAAATGTGCCTCGTACTTAGAACAGCGTTCTCAATCATTACTCAAGCATGCACCAGAAATTTAGGCAGGCATAGTGTGCTCTAAAATATCATGAACCAAGATAATTCTTTACTGAGAGAGGCGTTATTGCAACAGCAAAAAAAAATAGCAATCTCGACGGCATATAAGTATATGCCGGCAAACCACTACAAGTGCAATGGAACTATTGTTGGACAAGAAAACAAGAAATGATTTGAAGCCAGGAGTCACATGAAATGAACCGGTACATAAAAAATAATGTTTTCCATTATGGCAGTAAACAGCCATGTATTGATGTGCATCCATCAAAAAGGAACATTGACGTACGCGTCAGCAATATGTGCTTCGTATATAATACTAATATTATTCACAATGATCCACCGAGCGCAAGCGTTAGAAAAACCGTAAATGTGCACGCGGAAGGCGATGATCAAAATAGACCTGGGTGTTGGGATCCATGATACAGTTCTGAAGTAAGCTGAAAGGTGGGAACACTCTCTGAACTGCAAAAACATCGACAGGAAACTAAGCCCATATTAAAATGGGAAGGACTGCCCAAAAATATTTCCGTACTGGAATCACTTTTTTTTCTTCAGGCGTTTGTGGCATGAATGAATGTTGTTAACGGTGAGTAAGAAATGTCCGGATGAATTGAGCAGTGCGCGCGAATTATGACGGGTGCTGCAGGTAGCCAGAAAAAGGCTTTGACTGACTGGAAGTGAATTTTATACCAGGAGGGGGGGGGGGGGGGGGGGTTCATCCTAAAGATGTAGTTGACAAAATATTGTTTGGGCTCTGCCAAGCACTTTTTCACGCAGGTGTGCCTCCCGGTTTTCTGTGGGAAGAGTGCACTGCGCGTTCAAACCCAAGTGCTATTTGTCCTGTATAAGACGTGCATTTGAGTCAGAACCAGACGGAATTATTAGCTGTAACAAAACACGTACAATTCTTTTACATCATTTGAGTCAGAAGGCGCGGTTCCAGTTCATACGACACTCACAACACTAGCGTCAGCTTGTCGTCTCCTCGCACTAGCACACAACCAAGTGGGTTTGCGTTTGCATTATAGTGGATGCGGCTCAAGTATTATCACTTAGCCACCACTGCTCGTCTTCATGTTTTTGTTTTAATTCGCGTATACTTATTTTTGTCGTGCTTCACTTTTTTTTGCTGCCACCATCGCTCTGAGGAGTGTTCGACGAGCCCACCTCTTGTTTGATGTCTTGCACTCGCAGTTTGAGATAGGAGGTTAAAATATCGAGAGGTTAACAGCCTCGCAGTTTTCAAATTGGTATGATTTTTCACTCCTTTGCGCAGAACAAGTTTAGAAGTCTGGCAAGCGATATTTCCTCACTCAAAGCCGTACTCAATGCCTGGCACCAACCAACACCCGGAAGACACCTCGATCAGTACCCACCCTTTTGCTTCACGATTTTCGCAGTTCTGTAGCGCAGTTCAGGAATTATCTACTAACGCTCTTCTACACTGGCGCTCATGGTATTTCGCGAACAGCTAGTGGTGCACCATTGCGTAGCCAAAAGGGCTGAACTTAGGTAAGAAACCCGTATAAAGAGGAGTGGTCGCATTGTATCCTGTACACCATTTTGTCGGCTCTCTCTCTCTGTCTTCACTCAGATAAAATGTAGCCGCCGAAACTTCGCCGGCGAGTGGTTCAGTCAGTCGACTTCCTTGGCGGTAAACCTAATTAGCGGATGCCAGAAATGGCTGGAGCCTTTTAGCCGGGCTTTCGTCAAGAAAGCATGTTGACTGGCGCTTCTAGGTGGAACACGTTAGAGGGCAGGCACAACCCTTTCCCACTTTTCCTTTTTTTTACTACACTTTCCGTTTGTATTTACTTTCGTTCTAGATTCCTCTGCTGTGTCTAGACTTAGTTGCGCCTAAATGAAAAGTTCCAGGAATCCGAGCCGTGGCTTTTGTTCCACTGATGGCTCAAAGAAGCCTTACACGCACTGGTCGGCGGAACACGATGGCGAATGAGACCACTTCAGTTTACGCGAAGCAGCTGCCCCGTAATGAAACCTAATGGAAGCTGTCTGCGAAACGCCAAGAGCAACCACAAGGCGAGGAGCAAGTAGTTGCAGAGCCGCAGATGCTGCGGCTTCTCATAACGACCTGAGCTTGTCGTACAAGGCTAAGTTGAAAGGGTGTTGCAATGCCGTATGGTATTTTGTTGTTAGCTTTCAAATTAGGCCTAAAGTAGGCCAGGCAGTGAGCTTCTGCGATCACATATTCCTTAATCTGATTACGGGTTGTTCTGTTCAAGCTAGGAGGCAAGATGTTATACCAGGCGTTCCTGCTTATATATTTTGCATTTTGAACGACACCTTTTTGACTTCGAAATGCTCTTTGTTTAGGCATAAAATTGTCAGTGGTGCAGTGTATCAGAATAGAGCTCAACTGTGCTAACTTGTAGACGTGTTAACTAATAATGAAGAGTTAACAATTACCTCTCACTGTTAATCTCCTTATTTATTAAGAGCTGTCTAGCCCGCGCTAAGTAATATCGATACAGCTTTTTAGCGTTTCGTAAAAGCAGTTACTCTCTACACTGTACCCCAACAGATTTTCTCTATATCGCGCTAAAATACGCGGGCTTTCGGAAAGATGCAGGCAAAGAAGACCCCCCCCCCCCCAGTGCACTTAACTCCTCGAAAAAGGCAAAATTTCTTAGACCACACAGCCGAGGGTAACTGCGTTTTCGAAATTCTGAAAAAATAATATGGATATTACTTACGGTAGGCTACACGGCCCTCAATAAAAAAGGTGACTAACAGTAATATTTAAAAAGTTAAGCGATTCATTATATGTTAACGATCCTATTATTTAACATGTCTTAACTTTTTTCTCATGCGCATTCTTATGACTTGAAACTTATTTTTAAAATTGCAGAACATCTTAGGTGAAAAACCCGGTACGCAGGCGACAGATTCGCTTTCACTTCACTAATCACGAAATTGAGTGGCTAGTTCCATGATTAGCTTTGTGATTGAACACTTTTTTATTTTTATAGAAGAAATGCCATATAAACTGAAGGGAGGGCAAGTGGTGCTGAGTAACTGATACGAAGCTGAGTGGCTCCGGATACACAAATGATCCATGAGGTTAAAGGACAAGAAATTTGTAGTAAACTGTTTTATCTACGAAGCTAATGGAGCGCACAGTTCGTGGGCCTCTGGAAGCAAAATATGCTGGAAAATGCTTGGTGAAGTACTAGTATGCACTTCACCTATTGCAGTAACGGTAACTCACTCACTCACTCACTCACTCACTCACTCACTCACTCACTCACTCACTCACTCACTCACTCACTCACTCACTCACTCACTCACTCACTTTCATTTCTACCTCAACGCTTGCGTCTGTAAGAATGCAAAAAAACCATGAAAAAGAAAAGGGAAGATAACTGTGAGAAGATAGACTGGTAATAAAAAGACAGAAGATGCCAACAAAGACCGTTTGGCGGAATGCATAACAGAAGTCAGACAAAAGGGTCTCAGTGTGGTTGGAGCAACAGTCGCAAAGAAATTGATGACTTCCCCTTACAATACACGTATCTACCGTACGCCCTTCGGTTTTATAGCACAAAAAAAGTGTGATTTCTAAACGGATGCAGCAGCGTTCTCAAACCACCTGTCTCCCTATTCCGTACAGCAGCGATCACTTTTTTATAGGTTGTTGTCAATAGCAGTTTACTATATTGATATTAAAATCACCTCCGATAATCATTCTCGCAAAGCGTTTCTTCACACAGCGAACGTTTCCCATCATTCCCGTATATCTTAAACTGAAATTTTGTTTACAATGCGCTCGCTAAAGTTCAGCATTTTTTAATCACTTTGCATAGAAATTGCTTGCAAAATCGAGTCGCAGTGCAACGAAGGGCATGGCACTAATGCACAGGACTATAAGCTGCAGGGCCAAAGCTTGTCGAATACCAAGGACACACAATGACCGAAAAGTCCACCGTGCGCGGAAAAGCCTAGGCTTGGTTGAGACTGACTATGGCAAAGTATTTCTCTCTTATTTCCGCCAAAATATTGTCAGTTTCGTGAACAGAGCACTTTTGCGTCCTTTCTTTCTGTGGCCGTCTGTTTATGGGAATTCACACATGTTATCCTAACTTTCTTCAACAAAGTCGGTAAAAGTTCGCTGCTGTGCTATTGACAAACATAACCGACCTTTGTACCCTCCACTGTCTTACCCCGCGGCGCCTATCCCCTGAAATATTTCTCTAGGAAATAACGTTGCTCGCGTCTACCTTGTTTTTTGAAGCTATTCCCTGGCACCGTTAGGTGAGCCTTCCTTGGTGGAGGAGGAAGATGTTGGCAGGGGAGCAAAGGCGCAGGAAATTCCTCTAGATACTTTACGCAGTGCGGGACCGCGGAGTGGCCCAGGGACCCAGCTGGGTCTAAAACTCACTTGCTCAATAAAGTTTTTCTCTCTGTCTGTCTAAACCACAAATTACGAATAAATTAAGATTGGATCCATTTGGCTTGCTTGCAATGCTCGCGCCTCCCTAGAGTCTCTCTTTGAAATTCTGATAGTTATCGCCGCCAGGCGAAGAAGAGAAAACAATGCAAGGAAGCTCCATTACTTATATTTGTTCTACATGTAAGCGGCATCATCGTTGCAAGCATTGATTCTTCTTGCGATGCTCGTAAAGGTTGCCACTTGGCGGGAGATGGTTGTTTCACGGATGCCTCGGCACACTAGAACTGCAGGATATCTTAGTTTGCGATTCCAGAAAAAAAATCTAAAAAAGTCTAAAAAAAGATTTCTTTTTAAGTGCACCGACTTCGAGAACACAGAGAAAGAACAAACAAACAAGAGGGGCGACTCGGCGAACGAGCATCGAACGTAGATCAGAAGTGCGTTTCCTCTCGGGCTACGGCGAGGAACAACTGGAAAGCGCACGTCTCTGCCGCTCGACTCGCAGACGGCGGCTCCAAGTGAAGCGAGCTGCAAGAACCCGCAATCTTCCTGAAAGTCTGGCTGCCAACGCGCCACGCTTCGTAGCTGATTGCAGAACAAGTGCCTTCCCGGATGCGAGATGCACATGCAAAAGTAGGCAGAAACAAAACGACCAAGTTGTTCCGGGAAGCTCGACTTCAATTCTCTCGCTGAGTTTTTTTTTTTATTCATTCGCATTTTCCTTCTGGCCGATCGATACAAACGCGCCGTCGTTTCTGTCTTTCCGACGAGCCGCTAACTGCCGGGAGCGTCGCGGCTTGTTTGGCTCCGTATGTGTACAGCTCGCGTGATTCGTGTCGGTGCATAGCTAGAACACGTTTTATGGGAACTCGCGGTAATTTTGGGAGAGAAGACGTATTTTAAAATTTAAGCTGCCGTCGGAGATATCCGCGTTCCATGAGTGCGCCATATAGATGATCAGTTGCCGGTGGCTGCCAAGGTGTCACTCTTTGCTGCAGAGCACTTGTATCAAAACTACCATCACGTATTCTCCTGTCGATTCTCGTTTTGTTTTGTGCGCTTAGGATACAGTACAGTAGTTTGTGGTGTTCACTCTGCAGTCGTGTGTAAGTTGCGAACCCGAAAAAAAAAAAGTGCCACCCATTTTTCGTCCAGAAGATGTTTTCAGAGACACGTGTGCTGTGCATAAGATAAAGATTAGAAAAAGATTGGCGTAGAAGCCAAGGCGGAACGTTTTTCACGGTAGAAAAAACGCTTATAACAAAGAATCGCAAACCTGCCGAGGAGAGATCGGCAGATATAGCGATTGTTACAGTGGAATCTAACGACATATTAAAAATTGCATTCATCAGCAATTTCTCTTTCAATGTTGCATTTGTCTAGAATTTCTGGGTATGTATTTAAAGAGCTGCGCAGCTATCGTAAAAAGGCCACATTAAGATTTATACGCATCTTCCTTTCAAGCGAATAGGTATACCGAGCGATCAGCAATGCCGTTTCGGCTGGGAGCCATTACGAAAATAGATTCGGTCAGTGACCGGCGAGTAATGTATAATAATTACAATAAAGATCAGATTAAATTTTTTCAACCCTAATGGTCCTATTTAAATTTGAGTCTCAATATTACGATCCAAAGGTGTGACTCACAAAAATGCGTGCTTTCGTTACGCGTCAACATATTACGCATACCCCCCGACAGCAATCTAGGACAAATGGAAACCGGAAGGCCATATCTTCGCCCCCTCCCCCCCTCTTTCTGGGGTGATAATCCTTGATCTTAGCACGGCCACAAAATAATCCGCCTTGAGCGGCAGACTTCGGCGCCTGCCTTGATACGAAAGGTGCAGCCGAAATTCTAAGTACGAAAAACTGATTCAATTTAGCTGAAAAGTTCATACCGCACAATAAATCGGCAATCACGATTACGAGAATAAGAGAGCAATTAAATTGGTAACCCGCAAACATGCAATAAAAACAAAACAGGTATTTCACGAAATTGTTTCAGTAATAACTTAGACATGACGTTTAAAAACCCGGCATTTTCAAGAATTGTTTTTTTCGTGTACGCACAGCCTACAGCAGTTGACTACATCTTATTTCTTCATGATCGTAATCATCGTCCAGCCAGATGGCAACGCCGCTGAAAAGCTACTTGCACCGCAGTGTCAAGGAACGAGTGTCAAGTGTCTCCGAGGTGACTCAGCAGCGCTACGACGACTTCACAGAGTAACCGCCGAAGACACCGGTCATGGATGAAAAGGCGTTACAGAATCCTAGCACAGTATTTTTCTGTGCTCACCGAGCAGCTACTACATACGAGTGTACCATCTTTTTTGCAGGCACGGACGGCCGCTACCTCATGCTCCCCACGGGCGAGCTTATTGTGCGCAACGTTGAGAGCGCTGACACGCATCGATCCTACCGATGCCAGGTGCACAACGTTCTCACGGGGGATAGTCAGCTGAGCACCAGCGCCGGCAAGGTGATCGTCACTGGTGAGTTGAGACCATCTTCGTTATCCTCGAGTTTGTGATGTAAATCTGAGAGGACAACTAAGAATATTTGCCTAAAGACTCAATTCACTTTCAAGCGGCTGAACTATCTTTAAACAAAGAAAGAAATTGATTTAATTTTCTGCAGTCGCATCTTGCTGTGCTGAGTTTTGAGGCTTTCACTTGGAGGCTGGCGAAAATGCGAGAAATTAGACTGGGGATTGCGGTGGGACCATTGAAAAGGAAAACGATGGAAAAAATAACCGCCTATTAAAGTTAAAACCTGATTTAATGATATCGTAAGTGAGATAAAAAATATTTGTAGAGCTAAGCTTACCTGCTTAGCGCATTATTAATCGAAAGCTGCAATTGTTTTTTTTTTTGCCATTCGGCTCTGAATTTTGCTTTATAATCTACATTGTCAGCATTAACAGAAAGCCTAGTCGCGCTAATGTGCAGAAGGCCACCTCTCACCCTCTCTCTTCTCTGTCGTAAGGGTGGAGAGGGGCATCTCGCTCTGCACACTTCGCCACCTGTCAACCGTGGCAGGCGGTGGCCATTGAACTGAATTTCTTCAAAATATTCCACCCGAATAAATTCAAATAAATTAGTTAAAATATATATTTCATTAAGACATAAAATTCTTACGGCTGACGCGGTAGAATGCAGGGCCATTTGGCCGAACCAAAGTTTCAATCCCTGCTGAAAAATCTCTATGATGCAATACACTCATATAGTTTTTCATCCAAATATCACCAAATATTATACAAATGATATAAAATATCATTCAGATGCCGTTCATTTTTGGAAAATCATACATTTCTCATACAGATATTATGCAGTATTGGACAAATTGTATGAAATTTTTATCACAAAGACTCTATGAGGCTATTGCATCATACAACCTTTTCAGCGGGGATATAGCTTTCGCTGTCAAAAAAAAATTAACATTGGCGGGACTTGTGTTGGAAACATAATCGATGAACGCAGGGTATTGCAGTAGATTCTCAGAAGATAGATTTATAGCGGAGGATGGCAGAGAGTCGTTGTGCAGAAATGAGGCAGAGAGTCGTGCAGAAATGACATGAGGTGATTTGCGCGGCTAGTGCTGCCGAAACTGAAGCAGGGTGGAAATGGTGTTTCACCTAAGAATTTACATAATTTTTTAAAATAGGCTTTTGCAGCCAGAAGAGCGCTTTTTTCGGCACAGCACTGTAAGTGCTGTGATCTATCATAATACAGTTAAGACATGCTAACTAGCAGGCGGGTTGACTAATATTTAATAGTTAGCTCTTTACCTATTATTATTACGCTCCCTAATTACTGAGAGGCGCGTAGCTCACTGGGAGTAATACCCATATCTGTTTTCAGAATTTTGGAGACGTGGTTACCTGAGTACTGTGGCGCAACAAGTTTTGCCTATTCCGACAAGTTACATGCACTGTAGAGGTTGCTTTTCCTGGAATCTTCTCGAAAGTGCATGAATTTTGTCGTGATGTAGCTAAAATTTATTAGGTCACAGCGCAGAGAGGAGCCGTGTTTCCGAAATTCTAAACACTGATATGGTTATTATTTATGGTGGGCTATACACGCTTCTCAAAAATTAAGGAGCCTAATAGTAATAGTTAAAATGTTAACTATTCAGTATTAGTTAGCCACCCTGCAAGTCAACACGTCTTAGCTGTGTTATGATGTACTACGCCGGTAAAATGGTATACCGGAAAAAGTGTTTTAACTCGGAAAGCCTATATTTAAAAATTGCGCAAAATCATAGGAGAAACGCCCTGTATATCGACATAACGCAACATTCCTTTTTCCTGAGGATGCGCAACCAGGTTTACGACGAACGTAATGACTATTACTTGCATTTCTGATGAGTACGGTGGCCATCTCGCTCTTAAAATACCAGAAAAAAAGGGGTCGACTCCGCTCCATCAGGTAGTATACCACTAAGGGTAGACAGCTGGGCTAGTTGGTTTGCATTATTATGGAACATGGTACCAGCGCAAGAAACAAGGACGAAGGGAAAAGAAACACAACACGAACGCCGGACACGAACGCCGGCGTTCGTGTTGTGTTTTTTCTTCCTTCGTCCTTGTTTCTTGCGCTGGTACCATGTTCCACAATAAGGTAGTGTACACCTGTGAAGCGCAAAATTTTGAAAACGATGACGTATTCTTTCGTATCTTACAACATGCTTTTGTGACGTGCTCTTCTGGCTGGCTATTCCTAAAATATGCTTGGCACAGCAAAGAATTGACCGAGCGAATTTCTAAGCACACTGTAGTCTGAACAAAGAGCTTCCTGTAATTGCATTTAAAGAATGGACTTTCTGAATTTGTTAGAGATACTGTCGAAAGTTTTGCTTTTTCTCTTCTTTCACTAAAGCCTGAAAGCCAGAATAGAGACGGCCGATTCTGCTGTCACAATACACATGAGCTTAAATAATTGCATGTGATCTCACACTACTTCCAACCTTCATTGTGTATTCTAAAAAATAAACACAACTTCCGTGTAGAGCAGCTCAATGTTTGGTTTTTGAATATAGAGGAGGATTAACTGGTATAGTAAATATTTTCTTTGTAACTTCATAACTACAGTAGAAAAATTTACTTGTTATTTTGTATTTGCGCGCACTGAAAATTTATCCACATTTAGAAATACATTTAAAGGAACAAACTTAACCTTCTTGAGATCGCGCCGGTCTCTTACGTCAACCGATCTGCAAACTTCATTGGAAAAAGAGAGACACCGCCAAACAAAATTTATTTGAACCTCTTCATTACATCACAACCTTCGCTGACAAGTTTCTCAATTACAGATTAGACAGGCATGTGCCAGACTTCTCAGGGAAACCCGCCGCTAATTTTCAAAATTGTTTTTTTTTCGGATAAAAACACAATTTTTGCGGCGTAGTAGTACTACTATTTGCGGACGTCGGGAACAAGGAGAATCATGTTAACTAGTAAAGTGACTAACTGAATTCTAATAGTTACCTTTACAAGCATTAGGGATAGGCGCCTGATTTGAACTGCTGATTTGTAGCCAGTCGATACTAGTAGCCATATTAATGTACAGAATTTAGAAAACACCACTACCCTCGCCACTGTGACTCTCGGGTCATTCGAAAACCGCCCGCCTGCGGGAACCGAAAGGCAAAGTCCATCAAATCGCGCCAGTCCGTGCCCCATTAACCACGTGCCATTCTCTGCTCCGCCCTTTCTAGAGCAGTGAAGTGGCGAGAAGTCGTTTTAAAAAATCTTTGAAATGAGTTTTGCTATATCTTTACACTGTGAATTTACGCGACGTGGTAATTTACGCGACGCGGTACATCATTCTCATTCGGTCTATCACTTTGCGTGAATATGGCATCACCACAAATACAACGGCAAGAGGAAATTTGGATCAGTCTAAAAAAATTGACGTATATGGTGTTCATTAATACGTTTATTAACTAGATTTGTTGTGGGCTTTTTATGATATTTATTTTCGAGGTTTCTGAATTTGCGATTTCTCCTTGTCGAAGTGTGCTCAAGGGGTCGTCATGGTGTGGGGGTGACATGGGTGGCTTGCAGGACTCTGCGCTGGACGAGACTTTTTTGCGTGGCGTCACGGCATAGGGTCATTTGTCATATTATCACGGTGCTCGTCGTATGAAAACAAGCGTCGCGAGACAATCATTATATGACCTCAAGCGCTATTTCGGCAACAACGAAGGACCGAGTGGGAATATGTTTTAAAATATCTTTTGTAAAAAAAAGGCTACAATGTAAGTCACCGATCGGTATTTCAGCTATAACTGAAGCAATAAAATGAGACCCTGGAAGTTCGACGCATTTTATTGTTTTCGGGACGTCGCTTGGAAGACATCACACAATGATATCGGCAGATGCTAATCAGCTTCAATGGTGTAGTTATAAAGGCTTGTGAGGCACCATTAGGAAACAGAAGCATTATCGTGCGTTAAAACTAAAACACATGATCGCTCCGCTTAATTGAAATAGGGCAGGTGTGATTGACCGGAGCTCACTGAGCCGCACAGGCCCAGCTTGAATCAGACATTCGTAAGAGATTATTAAGAACGGCGCCCAGAAAATGCAACCTTAATTAGAGCATTACAAGAAAGTACTCGTATTTTTGATAACTAAAATATACGGTCACAGATTTGACTATTTTTCGTGCGTTGGAAAAAGATTGGCGGTGTAAGTATGATATCACTGAAAATTGATTTGATAAACCAGTAAGCGATAAGTTGCAGCGGAGAATATTAGTGAACGTCAGAATGCAGCTGTTGTTATGATGTGGAGCCCACGAGAGCAGGCAATGGTGCAGACTTGCTTAAAATCTTGGTGACAAAAGGCAAAGACAGACAAATGGACACGCTATAGGCAGAAGTAAATGTCTGCTAGTGCACTCAAGTAAATCGAAAAGCACTACTCTGGCTGTGAGCGCACTGTGCAAAGGTAGAGGAACAAAAAAGTGGTAGGGCGCATGGCATTCCGCCGTGCAGTGTAACGATTACGCAGTGAAAGCTTATGGTTCAGGGCGACACGAGAAAAAGGCGGCCAAGTTTAAGATCGCCTTCTGACGTTAATATAAATAATAATAGTAATTGGTTTTTGGGGAAAGGAAATGGCGCAGTATCTGTCTCATATATCGTTGGACACCCGAACCGCGCCGTAAGGGAAGGGATAAAGGAGGGAGTGAAAGAATAAAGGAAGAAGAAGTGCGGTAGTGGAGGGCTCCGGAATAATTTCGACCACCTGGGGATCTTTAACGTGCACTGACATCGCACAGCACACGGGCGCCTTAGCGTTTTTCCTCCTCCTTCTGACCTTAATAATAATAATAATAATTGGTTATTGGGGAAAGGAAATGGCGCAGTATCTGTCTCATATATCGTTGGACACCCGAACCACGCCGTAAGGGAAGGGATAAAGGAGGGAGTGAAAGAAAGGAAGAATAGGTGCCGTAGTGGAGGGCTCCGGAATAATTTCGACCACCTGGGGATCTTTAACGTGCACTGACATCGCACAGCACACGGGCGCCTGAGCGTTTTTCCTCCATAAAAACGCAGCCGCCGCGGTCGGGTTCGAACCCGGGAACTCCGGATCAGTAGTCGAGCGCCCTAACCACTGAGCCACCGCGGCGGGGCGTTCTTCTGACCTTGCCCAATTCATTTTTTGCGCATATGCATGTTTTTAAGTACGCCTTCTTTTTTTAATTAAAATTCAGTTTCTTTCAACGCTTTTGTTTTTTCAGTGTACAGTCAAACCGGAATTAAACTCGAACAAGCATGTACCGTACCTTTCGACGTCGCAGCGACAAATTTCTTTACAACTGGTTTACAAATGTAAACCGGTAAAATGTAAATCGGAATGTAAAATTCCTTTACAGCCTGTTTACGAATCTATACTTTTACTCAGAGCCAGAAATCACGCTAGCTGTGCACAACATACTAAAGTAGACAGGTACAATATTTTGTTTTCTTTAGCGGCACTGTTTCCGTTTCATTCCGGCTTGACCCCATGTACATCACATACGCAGTGTTTCGCGACATCTAAGATTTTCGCGTCCGCTGGTAGCACATGAACAGCGGGTTAGTTTTCGGTTTACGGGGGCTTAGCATCCCAAAGTGACTCGGGCTATGAGGGATGCCGTAGTGAAGGGCTCCGGAAATATCGACCATCTGTCGTTCGTTGACATCAACTGACATCGCACAGTACACGGGCATCTAGCATTTCGCCTGCATCGAAATTCGACCGCCGCGGCCGGGATCGAACCGGCGTATTTCGGGTAAGCAGACGGGAGCCGTAACCACTGAGCCACCGCTGCGGCTAGAAACGCGAGTCTGGTGTTGTGTTTTCGCGACCGCAGGAAGAATGGAAAGGAAAGTGCACGGGCCTGTCGACTGGCTCAAGCTGAGCCACAATCGCTGCCACGTGCAGACGGTGAGAGAGTTAAGAGAGATGTGAGAGGAAAGAGCGAAAGACAAGACGGGCGTCGCAACAACCGCGTCATCTGAAGCGACGACGACGGTTTAGCAATATATACCCCTTATGACAAGGAGCCCTCAACACATTGGTGAGAGCTCCTAGATCTCAGCCCCGCAGGGCCAGGAAGCCACTAGTTTGATAACGGGCTTGCGCGTCCATTTATACCGATAGGTAACAGCGTTAACCCTACCGACCGAAATTTTTCTCTCAGCCAAAACAACAAACAAAAGAAAAGTAAGAGGACTGATGACGCAGTCGCTTTAGAAAAAAAAAAGCAGGAACTAGCCCACGAGGAAAGTGGGCGAAGGTTTGCTCGCGCGAGAGAAACCGCACTCGCGTGGTGAACAAAAGGACAGGGCTCGTTGAGGGTGAGATATGTGGAGGCATTTAGGAGGGCTCCCTGCGCAAATGACATCCGACGCTGGTGTATGCGTCCGGGTCGCTACGAAGCGGAGCGTTGTGGGAGAGGGGACATAGCCTTGCGGACTACGAGGGGACATAGCCTTGCGGACTACGAGGGCTTTCGTTCCAATGCGCGCTGGTGCGGGCTCGTTACGCTGCTGTGGCATTAGTGGTCAGTTTCGCTGCGCATTTCTTGCGGCGTAGTGTGTACAGCGCCACTAAAGGCGGAATTTCAAACATTCCTAAGGAAACTGCGCAAGTGGGAAGCCCGTTGCTTGTCTTGGCGGTGAAAAAGGTTGGGGTTGGCGCTCAGAGTTTTGTTCCCAATGCTGCTTGTCAGAAAAAGACGCAACTAGCTGCGACAGTTCTGGCTTTGCTTGCATCATGCTTTAATGCATTCCACCACCGCACGGAATGCGGAGAGAATGACGATTGGCTCAGGCCCAAACGGCCGGATAACAACAGCATACGTTGGTGTAAGGGTAGATCTGGGGAGGTTGGTTGGTGTGTGCCGGGGATAGGGGTGGGGGGGGGGGGCGAAGAACAGCTATGCAGTTAGGTTTTGAGTCCGGATGTTGTTAGAAAGTATACACTTTGTTGTTAGGTAGAATCATTTGCGTCGAATGATGTCTCTACGAGTTGTCTCGGAGAGTTTTATCCACGAAAGTTCGCTCGACATGCAAAAGTCCCAGTCTTTCTGTATATATGTTTGATGAAACTGCGCGAGGAACGAGGACAAACACAGCACTGTGTTTGTCCTCTTGTGCGTATGACATCGCCCTTGCGCTGTTTCATAAATCATGATCAACAAATTAGCCCGCACTTGAACTCTTGTAAGCTCTATATGTATATGTATATGAATTTGTATATGTATACATATATATATATATATGTCTTCGCATTTTCCACGGTACCCACCTACTCTCCGGGCAGCGATCATCTCTGATTTAGATGGCGGACAACATGAACCCAACGCTCGTCTAATTATTGTACAGACTACTGACTAGTTATACATCAAAATCTCAAGCCTTAAGCTTACTTTCAATTTAATAATTTTGGTGATCCTGTTTTATTTTTGCGGCATGGGGCTCTGATTCCTTAGCATTTTTTTGCCCTATAGTTCTCAATAAAGCTTCCTTCCAAATATTATTTTTGCTCGCACCCTGCAATTGTAGAGTTTGTTTATTTTGGTCAGTCATACATCCCATTCCAGTACACTATCCGGAACTCTCCTAGACAGAGTAGGAAGTATCTTTGAAAGCTAAATTCTGACCTGGCTGAACATCAAAATAACAGTACACGACTGACCTGCTTGTCTCAGTGGAGCGTTTCATGCTCTTCTCGCTTTATTTTCACATCTAGGCTAACCAGACGCCCCATGATTTCCCAGGAACAGCACTACATTTCGCTTCTGTTTTGTAACAGCCGGAGTCAGAGTGAAGAGAGAACGGTAGTTAAAGTAATAAAGCAGTAGGGTAATGATCTTTCTCCGCAGAAATGGATCAAGTAGGAAATTTGTGCATTCACCCATCCTCTACCTTGTACTCTATTCAGAGTAGTTAACAAAGTAAGTGCATTGAAAAACTACTGAAAAAAAGCGTGTTGTACTCTTGCCTTTGCTGAGTCAGTTCAAATTCTTGCGCTTTCTTAAATTCGAACTACTATGTGCTCTGTTTGCACCCTATCTCATCATCCCATCATGCCAAACTACACTATTTTCCTTATTGGGCAGTCGCCAATTCTTTGATAGATGGCGCCACTCACTGGAGCAAGGATATTCCTGTGAGAACTTCGATGCGTCATTGTGTTCCTGAGCGGTGATAGTATTTTGAAGTGTAAGTTTCATTTCATTGAATATGATGCGAGCAATGCTTGTACTGAACGCTCCAAATTTTGCTCGTCAATAATACAACGGGCATCATGAAGAAGCCATCGTTACGTTAATTTCGAAGGCCCTGAAATTAGACACCACATAGAGGTTAACGATAAGAATACACAAGAATACACACTATCATGCGAAACACAGCTCGCCGAATTCACTCACGACATCCTTCAGTACATCGACAATCGCCTACAAATTGATGCCATCTTTCTCGACTTTTCCAAGGCATTCGACAGTGTTCCGCATAATCATCTGCTAGCTAAACTTGCTTTACATGGAATCCCGCAAACATTACTTATCTGGCTCGAGCACTTTCTTAAAGGGCGCGTGCAATTTACATTCACCAAGTGTTGCAGCTCATCGCATACTGACGTCACATCAGGTGTCCCTCAGGGCGCAGGGTTATCACAGTTGTTATTCTTAATCTACATAAATGATCTCCCATCTAACACAATAACCAAACTTCGACTTTTTGCGGATGACTGCGTCGTTTATAACATCATCCATGCCCCTGAAGACACCATTAAGCTACAAAATGATATAGACACAATTGCATCATGGTGTGAAAAATGGCACATGCCACTTAACCTAGACAAATGCCAACTCATGTCCTTTTCTCGTAAACAAACCTCTATTAACTGCACATACCATATTAATTCAACTCCCATTGCCCGAACTTCCTCTTACAAATACCTTGGCGTTCACCTGACATCATCCTTATCATGGGTCACTCATATTAATTCAATGTGCTCCCAGGCCTCACGCACTCTTGGTTATCTGCGACGGAACCTAACATCAGCACCACCTGAAATCAGACAACTAGCTTGTCAGACATACGTACGCCCAAAGCTTGAATACGCCTCATCCATCTGGAACCCTTCACAAGCATACCTTACAAATGAATTAAAAGCCGTTCAAAATCGAGCTGCACGGTTCATCATGTCACAGTACTCGCGTGATAGTAGTGTCACTGCACTAAAACGAGCCCTTTCTCTCCCAAGTCTACAATCACGTCGCATCGTATCACGCCTATGCCTCCTTCATTCCTTTTTCTACCGCCCTATCAACAGGCATCCTTTGCTGCAGCCGCCATCAAGAATATCCCCTCGCCTAAACCACACTCATCCCATAGCTCCCATTAAAGGCCGCACATCAGCTATGAATGTTTCATTCTTCCCAGAGGCAATAGCCCGATGGAATGCCCTGCCTGATAATATTGCTTCTTGCACAGATCGAGCAATTTTCCGCACTGAATTAGCGAATCACCTGTGTCTTACGTGATGTATTCGGCTTCATCAAATAATCATATCCTGTGTTACTATCTCCTTTAATGTTTTTAATTTTAATGTTTTAATTTTAATGTTTTGCTTTGTTTCGTTTCATTGCTTTTTGTTTTTGTTTTTGTTGAGCTGGTACCATATGTTGTACACACTGTTCTTGCCCCCGCATTATGTAATGCCCACGGGCCCTTAAGGCTTCAATAAATGAAATGAAATAAATATGCGTAAAAGGCAGCTATAAGGCGTCTCATAACCGGAACCAAGCATGAAACCAAAACTAGTAGGTCATAGTGCTTGCACAATAATGGAGGGACTATGCCTAGAGCTTCATGATTGCACAACATTTGAGGAAGGCTTGGAGCGCCAGAAATTTGCGACACTTCGTGGCAAAACACCAAGAGATATTGAACTTTGCCTGCGGAAGTGGAAATCGAAAATATAACCTGATACGCACACACATACACGAACGCACGCATGAGAACTCTTTCAGGAACGCACCGTGAGATGTTGCTAACGTCCGTTGGAGCTGCCGTTCGAGTTCGATTCCAGACTCCCATCGGACTGCCAGTGGGCCGAGGAATGTTCCATCTAGTGGACGGGCGGAGCATTACAGATAATGGGCTCCCGGGGCAAACCGGTCGTTTAATTAATGGGCACTTGAAGCGAGCGCTCGCGCGGTGCGCTACTTTGAAAAGCCGCCTCGCCACCTTCGCCGCGCGACCGACTTCTGCTCTCGTGAGAACCGAGGCTCTCAATGCTTTTCCGCGTTCCGCACTGCTGGTTCTGATGACTCGGCGGTGAAGCAGCCGTGTCTGGCCAATTTTCTTCGGAGATCTCGGGGATATGGCGCTCACTGCGCTTTGCACATTTTATACACTGGACATGCAGCAGCCAAGCCTTTTCGATGTTGCAGTGGTCAGCATCCCGAAAGGGAAGGCTTGGAATGGCGATCGCGCTGATCGGTGGAACCGGGAACGTTGTGAAGTTGACGCATTTGTTTTTATTTCTGACGCTGTTCTTGACTCTTCGTTAATTATCCCGTGCTTAACTGTAAGGTTTACACTTCCTTTTTCAAAGCATTAACCTCCAAAAATTTACACCGGAAGAAATTTGGCACGTCTTAATTTTGCTCGTAAAATTCAGGCTTTCCGGCCACAAAAGCTTGCCAAATAAAGGAAGGCTGTGCATAGATTGTGCATAGATTACCGGTCACTGAACAAAGAACAAAGAAAATCGTCTGCCCCTTACACCGTATCGCCAAAAACTAAACCAGCTCTGCCGCTCCAAATAGTTTTCGTCGCTGGATCTGAAGAGCGGTTGCTGGCAGACCGGAGCTGACGAAGGAGACCGTGAAAAGACAGCTTTTTCACGCTGAACAGCGTGCTGGAGTTCATGTCATATGACCTTTTCTCTCTAAATGACCTTTTTAACGAGTAATGGAGACGGTGCTGGCAGGTCTCAACGGGCAATCCTGTCTCGTGTACCTAGATGACTCGCGATGAACTTTGACCGATGCCAGCGTAGGCTGCCGGTGCGCTCTGCACACTGCCACACTCCGCTCTGGCGCGCACTATTTACCGCTGTCTCAAGACGACGCGCAATCAAAAGGCAACGATAATGACGCCATCATGGGACCGATAAAGCGCTGTACGGCAGCTGTGCACGTATCGTGTGCTACATCGCATTATCGAGTACGTGGAAAGCAAAACCGCCTCGCTCCCCGGAGCGCTCAAGCACCCCATATCCTTATTCTTAAAGAACGACATCAACGTGAAGATGAATTTCACACCTACGAAGACCGCATACCATTTTGATCTGGCTACAAGCTTTTGAGAAGAAATTCTGTAGGATTCACTGTGCGATCCCGCGGCGGAACATCTAGGGTTCACAGGCACACCGCGCCGAATTCCGGGCCAGTAATACTGGGCGCGGTTATAGACTGATGTCGCACTGTAGGTGAAAACTTGCCCTGCCTTCCATTGACGAAAGACGCCACCGGAAAGGTGACCTGGACTGCTGAACCCCATGGTGTCACAGAGAAAGCTTCACATATTTAAATGGCAGAATCTTTCGGACTCCAGAAAGAGATTAAGAGCAATCTGGGCCTAGTAGCGCAAGCGATTTCTTTTCCTCCTGCTTTCAGATTGCAAGTGATGCAGTACCCCAGATTCCGAACCCAATCTCTTTCGCAAAACATAGTAGTGCAGAAGGACCACGTTACCTGGGCACTACTACGTGTCGGAATGTTTAGCTTCCATTTAATGCGTTTGAAAATGCTTAAATTTCAGTTTGTATGACTTCACGGTTTTTGAATCTCAGTGCGTACGATCTCGATATTGAGATGATATTTAACTTTTCTTTAAGGTATCTTTTTTTGGGAATCTCTTCAATACTTCATCTATGGAATAAGAACAAGTATATAAAATATTGAAAGAAAAATATCGACTTCTAGCACATAGAGAAACAAGCGACATGGCATGAAGAAAGGCGCTAAACATACAAAATGGAATAAGTATTGTCCGGGTGCCCACAATGCTATCTTACGCAGGGATAGTAGCTGAAAGCGTTTTTTTTTAAACGTATTTGCTTTCCTTTATTTATCGTCTCCAACGCTGCCCTTCGACGCAGAGGATTTATTGGCTTCGCCTCCGAGCCTAAACAATCTTTCAGCTTAAAGCCTATGGCGCTACCAAAAATAAGTTTTTATTTCTTGGTGCTTCACTAAATGAAACCAATCATTTAAAATAGATTTTCAAGACAGTTGAAAAAACTAAATGTATCGGAGCCTATCATTACTACGCAGCCACATCCAAAAGTAATTCATATGCGAACAAGCCTTCGGAAGAAATGACAATTTTGTTATCAGCTCCGGTGCACCTACGCCTTTTACATGGCTTTCTTTGTGACCTCTGCCCGTTGTTATTATTTCTTGTTGTTTTACACAGAGCCGCACAGCCAGCTTCCTCCCCGGATGGCCGACTACAGGAGCATGGTGCGGGTGGAGGAGGGTGAGCGCGCCCTCCTTCCCTGCCTGGCGCAGGGACACCCTCCCCCGAGGAAGCACTGGTTTCGAGTTGCGCGTAACAGTGCCCAGGACCACACACTCAGGGGCTCACCGAGTGCGAGCGAAGGCCTGGTGCCCGTGAAGCTTTCCGAGCGTGCTTCTCTGCTGCCGCCTGGAGCGTTACTGCTGCGCGCGTCCCGTGCGCAAGATAGCGGCAGGTACCTCTGTGTGGCCAACAACTCGGCCGGAGAGGAGAAGGCGCACATCGATCTACTTGTCACCGGTGCGTTGTAATACTAGGATCGCTTTCATCATCGTCTCTATAGATTGACGGAAGTAACGGAATCGAAAGAGGGAAGGTTGTATAGAGCACAGAACAGACAAACGGTTTCCTCTTAGGTCACAACACTTTGTACGGAGGGAAAGGAAGTGTAGTCGGGTGCAATATAGCGCCGAGTTGAAAAGGCTATCACTGGTGTAGGACAATAATAACTAGGCATCAATTAGACAGACACTTTGACTCTATTAGACATGGTCTCGTCGATGGTGGCAAGTAGATATGAGCCGGTCTGTTAGCATGGGGCTTAGGGTCCAATTGGAATAAGCAAGGGCTATAAGAAGCACGTTTACCAACAGTCGTAGGCGGCATTAAAGGAGACATATTCTATCGCGGATTTACACTAGCGAGATATACTTTTCACAAGGAGACTAAGACTCATTGTGCACATAGAAGCAGCTATCCATTAACCTCTTGCAAATATTGCCCCTCCCATCAACTCTTCAATTCCAATCTCATACGTTTAGCGCGCAGGGCTGTTCTTGGTGATTTTTACACATTATTCTTCAATTAATTTGTAGACAGGTTGTAACTAACTGTAACGTGTTACGCGCTGTTAGTTTTCCGTTCATTGGTGCTAAGGAATTACTAATTCTTTAGGAGTGGTTTTCTGAATAATTCGCTGACCCGCGCCCACCTGCAGTGCCGCTGTCTGCGCGCATCGAGCCGTCAGCGCAAGTGGTGGACGTAGGCAGGGGGGCCAACCTGAGCTGTCGAGTGGCCGGACACCCCGTGCAAGGCGTGCAGTGGACCCATAATGGCCGCCCAGTGTCGTCGTCCTCGTACTCGGCACCGTCAACGCCGCCTTATTCCGGCACTCGCGGCAGCGGCAAGCCCTTGCAGTCGGGCCACGGAAATCCCACGTCGAGAGTGACGCTACTCTCTCGGGACCTGCTCCACATCACTGGCGTGGAGCGGCAGGACAGGGGCATGTACCAGTGCCTCGCCTACAACGACAGGGACTCTGCACAGGGATCTGCACAGTTGGTCATAGGAGGTGTGTTATATTGTTAGCTCTATCGTCTAAGCTTTTGTCGCTTAGCTTTTTTTTTCGCATTCACAAAAACAAAGTATCATGTCAGGTAGAAGGAAAAATGGTAGAAGTTAACATATACATAAAAAAAATTCCCGCCTTTGCCAAGAGATGTCTGTGAATAGAAAATTTCCTTGCATGTATTATCTCTGCAAACTGAACATTTGCCGGTGCTCCACCAGCGTCCACCTGCTGGAGAAAGAATGTTGTCTGTGGCCCTATTCTGTGAGGGCATGTCCATCGCAGTAGAGGAACTGAAGGGAATCTGACATCTGTAATGATGTGACCCAATTGTATTTCGGAGTGGACGCGTCTGTGGGGATACGAGGTAGATAACATAGTTTCTATAGAAATAATACAAAATAAAAATAATTTAACCTAGAGGCAAAAACTAACAATGATAAATTGTTTTTCACGCATTAAAGGGCAGGCGAAATGAAAAACACCTTTCAGCTTACATTTTTGTGTATTCTAAACTACCCACGGCAGTTGAAGTCAATCCTGTACAGCGCGTGCTGCGTGCTTCGTAGCACACTCTGCACCTTAGACCCGTAAAATTTAAGCGCAGTTCGCGGCACACTCTGCAGCTAAGACCCATAAAACTCAGTCAGTGCACACAACTCTATCTTCTCTGTTATATCCTGTGCCGACAAGGTATTTAAGGGCAACGCTCACTTAGCATTCGATTAATAAGGAATGAACGCAAGAGGTCGTCCAATTCCTCTCGAAATGCAGCCCCATACTGTAAAAACCTGAGTCACTGAAAGTACTTTCAGCATTTCGCATAAGCAGCAAGCATGAGAAAGTTTTGTAAAAAAATTTCAGACTTGCAGCGTCACAGCCAGAAGCAGCGTCGCAGCGATAATAATTATAGGAACATTTAGAATAGGGTGACCCTGTTCTAAATCACTCTAATGCTGAAAACAACTAGGAGCATACGGATGATTGGATAGCAACGCTACCATACTAATTCTCCAACTAGCAGTTGCAATATTGAAAGAGCGCTTGGCTTAGTTCATCTTATGGTGGTAATTTCACTGATCGAGAAGGGTGTCCGCATATACTGGGACAGTAATTCGGATCAAATGAGAGACACTTAGAAAAAAAAAGTACTTACAACTTTGCTACCCCTTCTCTGACACACAGAGGACGCTCCAGTGCTCGAACACGTCTTCGCTGAGCGCCAGGTGCGACCAGGGAGCAGCACTTCTCTCCGTTGCTCCGCTTCGGGGAATCCCCTGCCACAAGTCACGTGGTCCCTCGATGGAGCACCCGTACCTGAACACTACCACGTCCGTGTCGGAGACTACGTCAGTGGCGAACGGTAAGTTCTGGAACATAACATCCAATGTGTTTGCTCCAGAACATGTTTTTCTTCACCGAATACAAATCTTCAAGCTGGCATTTAAGACTGAACTAAAGTCTCATTGCCAAGTCGCCTGTGCTGTCATGGCAAGTTACTTCTTAGAAGCGAAGTGAAGTAGATAACCACAATGGCAGTAATTCAGTTGCCTCTGTAGCAGGTAAAATGCACAGAAACGTCGGGTGTTAAGAGGCATTTTTACCGATTAAAAATATACTAAAACATGTACACACAGCGAACCTTTGGAGCCGAGAAATTGAAGAATGTAAGCAGCGAAGAGAAATATGGGAAAAGGTTTTTGCATGATATAAAAGAGTGGAAAGGAAAGCAAATATTATTTAAAAAACTTACCTTCTTTTAAAATAAATTTGAAATGCGCACAAATCTACCGTTGTCGAATACACAACTGTGTAGATATTCACGCTGTGGACGAGATCAGTCGTGAAATCTCTCGGAAATTTGTTTCTTTACCCGATGACAACAGGCTGGTGCACAGCTACGTGAATCTGACCGGCGTGCGGGTGGAGGACGGAGGCCTTTACTCGTGCGTGGCGCGCAACGGGGTCGGGCGGGCCTCGCACTCGGCGCGGCTGAACGTGCTGGGCCGACCCCTGGTGCGCCCCATGGCCAACGTGACGGCACTCGCCGGGAGGACCATGCGACTGCAGTGCGCCGTCGCCGGACATCCCATACAGAGCATCGTCTGGCAGAAAGGTGAGTGCGCCACTCATTTGCTACTGCTCAGGGATGGGCGTGTGCGTATGACGGCATTTAGGGGGTGGGGAGGTGGGGGGGGGGGAGCGGATAGCCTATCGTCTTATGGGAGGAAAGATGAGGAGGGAGACCTTATGTTTCCCATCTACATTGCGAAAAGCACAGCGAAAGTCAGGCGTCACTGATAAGCCTAATTTATGAGGCACATAGCAATGGTGTCATAGTTGCTAATGGGCAACGTGCTGTCTGGCGCGCACGGGCCGCTGCTCCATGGAGAACGTACAGGCAAGAGAGAGGAGGGAGCTGCCCATAAGGATGACGCAACCGCATCTTCCGCGTACGGTGTGGCTTTACGAACAGTGACGTCATGGCTTCTCTTCTAATTTTATCTTCCTCCATGCCACTGGTCACTTAGGGTAACTGAGTGCACTCCAATGCAGGGGAAGCGTAGCAGCGGACATGTAAGACTAAGGCGGGTGGATGGGAGCAGGAAGTCCGCGGGGGTAAAGTGGCCACAGCTATCTCTGGACACTATTAATTGGAGAACAGCGAAAGAGATCTTTTAAGGGGAAAGCCTTCAATGGCTCATACTCGCGATGACCGTCCATCCGGTCACGTGACCTCGCGGTGTCCGCCTCACATGACCTTGTCACGTGATCAAAACCTGCCAACTGGACTGTTAGCAAACTGCCCACTGTGGCGGGCGGTGTGATCCGCCGCCAAATAACAACTGCGCATGCGCTGCGTGACGTCACCGCTCAAATTAGGATCAGTGCCATGAGTCGCAAACGGCTTTCGCATTCCCGCAGTTAAGAGATGTATAAGTGCCTCAAACGAATGGGTTCTGCAGTGAACATATAAAGGCTGGTGATTATGAACACGCTGCCTTGTTTTCGCGAAGAAGCCCTCGCGAAAAACTGGCAGCAGTGTCACTATAGCGGCGCTACACACAACGACGAGCTGGATTAAGTTGATATTTTGGCAGATTATTACATTCATTCTCTGTGCGACATCGGCTCTGGCAGGAATGCTGCTTCCGCCACCCAAAGCCCCATGTAGAAACGAGACTTTGCTCTACTCCCTCAGAATCGGAATCAGTTTATTTAAACGAACAAACAGTACATACACGTATTTGTTAAATACAGGAGGAGGTCTCAAAGCCAATGGCTGCACAGGGGACCTTCCTTGGATTTACTGCACGATAAATACTCATAAATAGCTGTAAGCCTTAAGGAACTGGCAATGTAAGCTTCGGAGATGAATGGAATGTAAATTGAAAGAAAAATTGTAGTAACTCAATCAAGCAGTAGCTTGTCTGCCTATGCGCACTGTATACCACCACACTGAAGAGGAATACGTAAAATGGCGCAACGAAATTTTTATTTTTAGACGCATGTTGAGCCCTCAGCATTGCCGAGGCCAAGTAATGATATTTGCTTAGCTAAGGAGAAGAGCACGAGCTATTTGTATGTCATCTGTCGTCACCGCATTAAAAAAAGATTGAAGCAAGTTTCATTAGCATCAAAGATGTCAGTGATTAAAAATGATGGCGCCCCTCTCCTCCTCAACTCAAGTACGCCAACGCGGCAGCGCAGAAATAAAAAAAAAGTTGGAATTTTTCACTCCGCCATGACCACTACCGCCCCGTCACTTTGGCACGACTAATGAGATTGCTCGCCCTAATTCTTCACTTTTTTGTCAGCGTGGTAGGGGCGGCTAAAAACGCGCGGTAGGTCTCGTTCTTATTGGTTCTGAGTAACTATCTACTTGAGCCAAAGAATCAGCCGACGCCGAGGCAGCGATCGAATATCAAGCGTTAACACACCTAACACAGATCGCCGGTTCGAATCTCTGCCAGGGGATATAACGTAACTTAACTAGTAAGTTTATGTTGTAGCAAACACTGAATAGCACGGCATCATCCGTAACGTTCTGTGGCAAACGGCTAGCCCACAAATTTGCACGAATGTCGAGACTGAATGGCCCGACTTTGACGCCTGCCAGAGAGGGATATATATACCAGGTCGACATAGTTTTGATCCAGTTGTGGGGCTCGGTATCACGCTGCCGCCAGGTATTATTTTGCTCCATTATGTACCCACCTCGGTTACCATGGCAACCACTTAGAGGCCGCCATCTTGGAATGTATCCGTGGAATCAGCATAACCCGGAGGCTCGAATCGCGACCAGTAGAGATGACGCTCTAAAAGCGCTTTGAACGTACCGACGTTAATACTTAAAATAAATGCTGCAGAAGCAACGCTCTTCTTGGTGCACTAGTTTTGCCAAACGCATCTTGCAAGCGTGGAAGTCGAATTAAAGCATTGTTTTGTGCACTAGTGTGGACGACGTGCACACCAAGAATTATTACTATTAACAACGCCTTCTGTTGAAACGTAACTGCATTTATTCCACTATTTAAAAAAAATGGTTTTTTGAAGCGAAGGCTTCACAACGCTAGGTAAAGCCGATTTTGCCGTGCGTTGCCGGTTGACCGTCAAGTGAGCCTAAGGTCAAGTGTGGCTATAGGCGTTACCATATGTGATCCACCATTGTGTCGCACCACCTGACCTTTGACCTTTCGATTCGCCGGTAGAGGGCGGTAGAAAGGGCCGCAGCGTTCATTAGGAGACCAACCTCTCGCGATGAACCATAACTGCCACCTGCCAGGGTGACAGGGCGGGCGCGCAGCCTACCCAGTGTGCGGAACGCACTCAACGTTACAGGTGCCAGACCGCGTCTACTTGCCGGATACACCACAGCTTTCGCTCTCTAACCAGTTTTAGTAGTAATTAAACCACAGCTAATTTTATTATCTTAAGCAGGAGGACTAAAGCAAAATGCAAACGTTCTGAAAAATGTCTACTGCCAGCGCGAGCGGGGGCCCCGCCTTAAGAAACACTGACATCGTAAGCTTCCAGTGGAGCTGAAGTCTTTTAGTTGTGGTTCGCTTCAGATGAATACAATTATTATTATTGCGCATTTGAATTTTAGGTGCCGGCAGGTAGCGAAATGTCACGTTTTGCACAATGCGCCATTTTCAGCTACTCTCCGCAAATACAAGAAGATTGTATGATCAAATTTTTCTTCTACTTGCACTGCAAAGATGTTGAGTAGAATGTTAAGAAATCCAGGCCAACCCTGCTTGCACACACACAAAAATTCAGGCTATAAATTGCGATTAAGCTGATCCAGACTTCTGAGACCTAAGACTAGGCAAATAATTTTCCGTTACTCTAATGAATTAAACCAGCCTGTGTCGGATTTATGAGCCGTAGTCTTGAAGGACATAATAGTTGTGATTCCAGTTTGTTGCAGAGTGGTTACTTCATTTGCAGTCTCGTTGGTCCCTTCCCCACTTTCCCCGCGGCTAACGACCATGCTGGCATTGAAAATATCAGATATGGGTTTCACGGAAAATAATTTGTTCCGATTCTTCTTTTCAATTTGTAGCGACCTCATATACATTACACACGTGCTACATTGTGAGCCGACATTCAGCGGCCGTCATTAATTTGTTATCATATGGCTGTCAAAACGGCATGTTTAACATATGGGCTACATTTCAGGCAGATAATTAAAATTTTGACCACAAATCTCTCAGAAGACTGAATGCACAGCCCTTTGAATATTATAGCCGCCGCGGTGGCTAAGTGGTTATGGCGCTCGGCTCCCGGCCCGAAAAACGCGGGTTCGATCCCGGCCGCGGCGGTCGAATTTCGATGGAGGCGAAATTCTAGAGGCCCGTGTGCTGTGCGATGCCAGTGCACGTTAAAGAGCTCCAGGTGGTCGAAATTTCCGGAGCCCTCCACTACGGCGTCCCTCATAGCCTGGGTTGTTTTGGGACGTTAAACCCCCATAAACCATAAACAAACTTTGAATAATATAGCACGAACATAAATATTTCCGTTTTCCACTACTTAACAGACGCACGAAGAAACGAAACCAGCAAAACCTATACTACCAAGGATAGCAGTCATGACGACAGAGCTACCTCATGCTCAAAAGTGTGCCGCTGCTTTTGCCGGAGCATTGCCTCCGAGACTGACGGTCCGGCCAGTGGTCCATCTCTGAGGCGATTCTAAGGGTCTCGCAACGAAGACATGGCGGCGATTGAGCCCAGGAACTATCGGCTGCCTCGCGTGTTATAGCCATAGAGGTGTGCACTGGAAATAAGGCGATTCATGCAAAAACGAAGTCGGATGTGCCTGGGAAGTGGGAGTCGAATCGCGGTAGGTCGAAGGGTGTTAATAAGGGCTATGGCTACGTGCACTTCAGGCGAGTACAGCGCCGAAAGAAAGTTTTCACAGCTTTTAAAGTTTACTGCCGCGACCCACATGATTCCCTAAACACTTTTTTTTATTCACTGGAGAGCACCAGCTTCTCTTGAAATAACACAAGCAGCGAACGAAGAGTACATAACAGCCAATGAAAACATGTGCATAGTAGTCAAGACTGTCACGAGGATAACCATGCAACCCCTTGCAGGAAGTGTCTCGCCACAGTCACGCTAGACAAGTTTCGTGCCCACATGGGAGCTGGGACGCCAGGTCTCACTCAGACGTAATTTCGTTTCGAGGACAGAAATGACAGAAACGTCTAAACTTACTGTCGAGCTCCTATGGTTGGCGGTGCGAGATGCATAAGCAGGGCTTATCTAATCCATGAAAATGTGACAAGTGTGAACTGCTTGCGATGCAAAGCGGAACCTGTGACAGAAAGCCTCGCGACAAGGCTAACACAGTCTGCTAGCTTGACGGATGTAATGTCCGGTTGCTGGTTTTGGTAAGACTGGACCCGATTTAAATGTAAAGATTGTTCAATGAATCAAACAGCGAAGCAAGCTAAAAAAATTGCACTTCCATGATGCGCTGCTAACTGCCTTTTTCATACCTTTTTATTCCTCAAAATGTTCAGTTTTTTCACATGGCAAATTTATTCTCACTTTGAGCGATTGCGCTTCGTCATGAGAAAGGTCCCTTTCTCGCCATTGCCTTCCTCGAGAAAGGCAGAAATGTGTTTTCAGGAATCGCTCGGACGAAAAACGATTAACGTAATAGGTGTTCAAAATACACAACAGCACACAGAAATTTTAGACCAAGCCTTTCTTTTTTTACGGCGACAGAGGTCTCCGACTATATTAGAGTCTTGGAGGGCCCAGATTTGAAGGTGCATATGTCGTCAGCTCGAATCCCTATCGGAAGCTGGCTTGCAACTTGACTACCGTACGTAAGCTATACGGAACGCTCGCCTTCTCATTAAATTCACATTACATGTCCTGCCCAAGGCAATTTCTTCCTCTTGATTTCGTCTAGGATGTCATTAACCCGCATTTGTTCTCTCACCCACTATGCCCGCTTCCGTTCTCTTAACGTACACCTATCAATTTTCTCCATAGCTCGCTGCGTTTTCCCTAACTTAAGCTGAACGCTTTTCGTTAGCCTCCACGTCTCTGGCCAATAGGTCAGTACCGATAAGATACAGCTGTCGTATATTTTTCTCATGAGGGGTAATTGTAAACTTCCGTTGATGTTCTGAGGAGTGTAACACACTACTCACGTGTGT